>QNGE01001591.1:73436-85450 GCA_008508345.1 Paragonimus westermani
ATTGCAAATTTGGTACTGACGAGTCAATACGAAATGCTTGCATCTACCAGTTTTCGTGTTCTAACAGTTTTGTTCAAACTTCTGAAGGGAATATACTGTTTCAGATAAATAACACCCAATTTAAGGCTGTCGGCTGCAGCCAAGCAAAACGAACTGTCCGTCAATTTGTCGACGAAGGCGGCACAAATGCAGCTGTCTCCCGAATCTATGGCTGCGAAGACCATATTGTTCCCAGTCGATGCTTCATTCAGTTTTACACTTAAACCATGAAGCGAACTGTAGAGCATCTTCTAGGTTGAAGTGGTATAAACTGATGGCACAGTTCATGTTACGTTCAACAATGGTGGTCGTGGATTCCAATGTGAACTGTTTGAGAATTGCTGCTATAACAGTCGCTCGTCTGGACCATCTAGTGGACTCCATATCAGATAGTGGGATGGTTGAGTAACAGAATGCAGGTGTGAAATTTCCCAGCTTCCGGCGTAGCTTTCTAGCTCAGCGCGTTGAGCGCTTACCGCACTAGGGGATGCTGTTTCTGTCGCTGATCCGAATTCAGCCGAAGCCCTTATTTTAACAACTGGTTCTCATCTAATTTATCAAACCTCCCAAACAGCCGATAACCAGTATAATTAGTGAGGAAATAATGCGTAATACAACGCACGACCAGTCAGTCGAAGTTTGGATAGGAAAAAGGTCAATATGGCGGAATACTTAGGAATCATCGCCACAGAGATCCGCTACCCAAAACACATTAGTGCTCCATATTACTGTGTAGAGCGTTCGTTTCGAAGCAACCCGAACCAAAATACCGGAAGAATTCCCTAATGAACAACACCGCCATAACCTCATAGCTTTCTAAGACTGTGGCTAAGTTTACTGGCTTATCACGTAAAGCACTATTGAGTGGACATGATGTAAGTATTCGCAATTATCGCAGGTAGTCAAACCCACAGCCATGACCGAACACTACCTTGTGTATGTTGATTTTGTCGACGCAGTGAACGAATATTACTCTCCCGCGTCAGTCAATATGTTCAAAAAAAGATCGGAAGAGAAACAATTCATGAATAAGCCATAGCTGTGACTAACGGACAATAGCGTCACATCTTCATCAGATCTGGAATGTCAGAGTAGCTCAATTCTGGCAATACCAATGGAAGTTACCGTACCCACTTTGTCCGTAATGTTTACAATCATGTGGACAATCCAAACGATCTGCAGATACCTACCAGAGAGCGTCAAACAAATCAAGAGGGGGGTAACTCACGAAAGAAGCACCCGATAAACTTTTTCTTGCGTATCCAAAGGTAAACAATTCATCAATATTGGATAATCGCTAACTCAAGCTCTGCTTGGTTGGCCAAAACACTAAGTGATTGAGGGAAAAATAGCATAAGCAACAGACATATCAACCGGCAGAGTGTCAGACCGAATTCTGAAGTTTCGGTCCGGAACTGCAATCGTGGTGAATACTTCCTGTTGTTAGACACGACAAATGAACACATTAAAAACGAGGCGTGTGATGTCAATTTTGAAGGCTAAAACAACCAAACAACCATATCGTGACAATCCAGACAACAACGTAACTCAAAATGGAATCAACAACGAGGAACCTAGAAAATTAATTCACCACTTCCGGAGTAATCGTCGTCGAGGAGATAAATCGTCCGAAAAGAGAACACAGTCAAAATCTAGAATGTACTCAAGCCGCAAGCATCGACTAGTTACAACACGATTTTGCAGATAGTACGTCTTAAAGAAGAAATGCCAGAGCGCACGAAATCAATGAGTCAACTCTTTCCTTAACAAACCAAAGTGAACCGTAAGAGTATCTTCTAAAAATAAGAGAAGCATTGGTCAACAACATACACTCTCCCTACTGTTGGTCAACGCTACTCCAGACAAAATAAAGACGGACTGAGTAAAAAACAAGCAAGATGTCCGCGTATGTTTCATACCTGGTGAAAAGCTGACGAAGCATTTTACAATAGTCTGCAATGCTGTCAAAAGTGCCAGATGCACCTCGAAGAATGCTATAATTAAATATACCTAGTTTAGACGACGAAATAACGAATGTTCTGACAGGTTCGTCTATTAACGAAAAAGCATATGAAGGTGCGTGAACAGTTGCAAAACGTTCTCTACTTTAGATAATCCTAGGCAAAGAACAGAAAACGTGACTTACTTTCGTTGAAAACTATTACCAACTTTCCGAAAAGCACCTCTAGAAAAGAAATATTTGACTGGTTGGCTGGAACTCTATAACGCATTACACCTCTACTCGTGGTATAAAAAAAAGAACTACCGCCCTCTAATGCCTTCAAGAAGAGTGTCTTGAACTTCAAAACGATATGCATCACTGGTGAGAATCAGATGTAATGAAGAAGAGAATCTGGAGTGCGGTTTTTCGTTTGAAATGAAACAAAACTAAATCAACATTCAGGTATGGATTGTACGCATCTTAATGCAAACGAAGCTGTCAATATCATAGCAGTAAGGTGTTTACACGGACAGTAAAGAACACATGGGTGAGGATGTGGATTACTGGATCTTCTCATCTATCTCTGAATTGCTTCCGATTTGCCCTACACTTCATCATGTGGTCTGAAATGTAGACGTGAAAAATGAGCGAATTGTTTTCACATATATCAGACTATACAGCTGTCGCTATAGTTTTCCTATAACAAGTAAGTATCATCATTTTCGATTTCCTAGACAGGACATGCTGATAAGATGTACCACATATTTCTACAACACAAGAGGAACGTTCAAATATCACTGTCAACAAGAATTATCCTGAATTGAAACGTCTTTCACCCAACTACTTACTTCATCATAAGTGGTCAGGCTGACGTACAAATCGGTGTTCGGAATGTGACCAAGTTCTGTTCGATGCGAAACGTGGGTACGATAAAGAATTGTCGACAGGGAGAATGCCATTCCTACGAGCAAACCCCAAGGGATATCGATTAGAACGGTGGCGAAGAAAGTGACCAGCCAAATGCACTACAGTGGGGTGGAAATAAAGCCGGACAAGTGAAAAAAGACGGAAATGCTCAACAGCCAAGGAGAGACTACTGACCAAGTTAATCTTGTTGACATTTTCGCCGAACTTGAATTATATGATGACGCAAACTAATTCCCGCAAAAAGTTAGTGTCCAGAAAACCAATCTTTATTGACCTTTAACTAACACCTAGAGCAAGAGTATCCAACAGCACATTGATAAGTGGACACAATGCAGCAAAACTAAGTTTGCCCTCACAAACCGCTAGGTTGCTTCCAATCCTGCTGAAAACTAACCTTAACTTAGCTAACAGTTTTGTACTCATCGGTTTTCCAGCAAATGCAGTAACGTTAGCATCAGTAGTATAGAGATTTCTGTTGAAACTAGGATAAGGAAGAACACGGAAAAGTGTCTGAGAGGTGTGATGGCGGACACTCGATGAGAACGAAAATCCGTGTTTGCTTTCATAAAGCCCTTATCGATTACAGAGTACAGTGTAACTAACATAAAATAGTTTACGGTTCTGGTGAATGGTGCAACTCAAATTCTGAGAGATTTGGAAGTCTAAACAATCAGTCAACAACAACCGGGCAAATGCGCTAAAAGGGTAACAGATTATCTAGATTTGCTTGCCTTGGATTCAGCAGAGTACCATTCATGTTTTAGTCAGGAACAGAAGCTTCTCCTACGGTCGATGGTTCATGGGTGATGAGAGTATGAGAAATGAAGTATTACAGCTAATTGTGTTTATTGACCACTTATAGAATGGTTCAAAATCATTTACTGTTTCAAACACCCGAGAATTATGCAAATTTCTTCAAATTTTTTAAACAAACTGAACATCATCCAAAATTGATGGCAGATTTCTCATTCCCATAGACATTCCAGCAGGCCCCTTTCGAAAAGACACTGCACTCGAGTTTTCCTCACGTTAGGTCTCGTAAGTAGCGCACATCCTTGCCGTGGCCTGGACTAGAACTCTCGCCACGCTTTCCTAAGGCAACCGTGCTGACCACTGCGCCACTTAATTCACATTGTTGTAGTCCTAAACCCGCATGCAAAAACACCTGTGCACAAAAGGACCAAAATCCTACCCTAAAAAATTCGCATACTACTATCTTGGAGCAACGATACAGAGTGCAGATAACCAATCTCCGTGATTAACTCCAAAATTCACGCAAATTAACACGGAGAGGAAGAGTGACTAAACCCACATACGGTCGCACTCGTTTACGCCTCTGCGACCGCTTTTAAGGAAGTGAAAACAAAGTATTTTCCGACGTTTAACTTTGTGGTTGTGGAGAGTTACCGTGCGTACGTATGTCGATATCAGTGATTTAACTTTGATGTCAATTCCTTACAAATCTCAATTAATCTTGCAAACGTTGGTAAATAAAAGTGACACAAAAGAAATTCAGCCGTACGAACAAAGCTTTGATAAATACAGTTAACGGTACGTTGTCAAGTTATGATTGCAACGGCCAGAAGTGTGTAACTCGTGAGTTTATCTACTTGAAAGCATACTAATGTCACTAATCTCTTTTCCCCTTTCTTACTGTTACAGAGAAAACATAAAACATCGGCACTACCCGACTTACTCTGCAACAAACTTCACCACAACTGTAAAAGCGTTTAGTGGACAGTTTCACATACTTAGGTAGCACTATTTCATCAGCCTGTAATATTGCTGATGAGAGATCAGCGAAGATAGCAAAGGCACGAGTTACCTTTGCCAAACTGCATCACCTGTGCCGTCGAAAAGACGTTCGGTTGTCGCTGAAAAGAATGGCATATAACGCCTGTGTGCGTTCCATTTTGCTGTATGGTTCCGAAGATATCAACAGGCTTGCTGTGTTTGACCATCGTTGTCTGCGCCAGTTGGTCCACATTAAGTGGACTGATCGCGTGAGCAACGTGGCAGTTCACCGGCGCGTATTCCGGAACGCTCGGGATGCCCGATCATTTGGCCAACTAATTACGTTGCACAGCCTGCGATGGTTGGGTCACGTGTTCCGTATGCCAACTGAGCGTTTACCGTAGAAGGGATTATATACTGAGACCACCAACAGTTGGGTGAAACCGCGTAGTCATGAAATATGGAGGTGTTTACTGCTCCATTGAACAAAGTGGGCAAATATCACCTGTCTGGATGAGGTCCTCGTGATTACTCCAACCGCTGGTTAAAGACGCTATCCGAGATGGCAGTGCGTCGCAGTCAATGGCGTACCTGTATCCATATCATTTCTAGTTCTTCCGCTTAGTCTTCTTTTAGTATTTATCGACCTTCTTAATAACGTTTCCTTCTAGGATATTCCACATCACTGTTGAGGTGAGTGGCGACCCGAGCCACAGTGCCTTCTGGTCAGGCGTATGGCTGCTATGATGATGATGATGATGAAAAGCGTTTACCGCAGACAGTCGGAACATTAAAAGTTTAAATTGTAAAACCAGTTCGACTGCCACCGAAATAGAACCAGAGCCACAAGCCGTTCCAAACGAATGCCTAAACTAGTATAATGACGTAGGATTGCAAATGTATCAATCAACTTGACGACGGATACCCATTACTGATCTCAAGTTATTACCGGATGATGCAACACACAGCTGTACCAATACCTAACATCGAAAAACCGTCTTGGACCACAAACAAACCTTTCATACGGTATGTATACGCGGCCGTAATAAAACATCTTGACTCGACTTTGTGCCTATGAAGGGAGTTGTTTGCAAAGCTGAAACCGTCATGGAAGCAAACGAACAGGACTTAAACGTTTATCTCCTATCCGGTTGTCTTGTGGTTTGGATCAAGTATCGTTCAAATCAAATTCACTCAACACTAGTATGGATGAGGCAGAGTCCCCTTGTACACGAAGTATGTGATTTTGGTCTGTTGCCCGCGCTCTATATAGAGAGTTATTTTAAATTTATTAGTATATTTGTGAGTATTTAATTTATCTTTTATAAAGGAGTAACGATGGAAAACAATTGAAGCTGGCCGATTATACGGTTCTGCCGTGAATATCTTTAAAAATTTACCTCATAACCCTGGTACGAGTTATGTTTTTGTTGAAACAGGACACAGTAACCGTGGCATAACGATCATAACCAACAGGCCCCTGGTATCAACTGATTAAACGATGATAGGCTAGTACAGACGTCACAGGTTGGATAGCGTCCACTCAGCACAAGGAATTCAAGTAGAACATGCGATACATTATAAGGAAGCCAGAGTTTCGGGAGAATTTTCAGCGTAATAATTTGAGAATCCCAGAAGTAATTAGACGAAGCAATTCAGACAACACTACTTTTACTGCAACGAAATTAGCCAAATCCCCGGTTATTCATCAGTATTTGAAAGTAACTGAGCATAGCAGGGAGCAAAACGTCTATTTTTCAGAAATGAAGGATAAATGGTAACAATCTTCGTTGGTTTTCCACTAAAATTGCACTAGGATTGAACGACCTCAAATTAGGCGTACAGTTAACCGATTTCTTTAACTTACTATGAGGATGCGTTCTACCCGATTTTCAGTACTGCCATTTTATCACTAGTTAATTTAGGAATGCAATGTGATAGTTTAACGTGCTAACGTACTGTTGCGTTTTTGTTCAACTTCTTGACTGTTCTGTATCCAAGGATACTCACAAAACTTGCCGTGGACGGTAAACTTACAGAATATGGTTAGCTGCTTCAATAGTAGCGAAAACTGTTTCAGGATTGCCGACAGAAATAAGAACAGTGATTAGTATTGCCTTTAATTTATGTGGCCTACGTTCTAATTCCTCGTCATAATAACCACGTGTCCAAAAGGTTTGCATTATTCGAGGTATGAGGGAGAGATTACACCGTCCTGCTCTTTGTGGATTGGCCTGGCATCACACATCGGCAGGATTGGTTTTCATCGTGACTGAAGTCTAGATTCGGACAGGCGTAATCAAACGGCACATGTTGCAAACCAAACACGTCGGTTGCCATAGCTTCTGTTACGTGTGCTACTGGGCTATAGACAGCGCAAAAAAGCCACAACAACGGCCTAATTACTTACGTAAGCGCATCACAGACGACTAAAAATAGCGACCAAAACAGAAATGTACGCGACTAACCTATGTGGTACATAAAACAAGCTGTAAAAAGCTCAGTACTTGGCCGAATTAATCTCTAGGCCCATCAGAAATGTACTGAATCCTTTCTTAACGTTCTGATGGTGCAGACATGAATACGTTACCAAATCAACTGCATATATGACAAAGATGGTTGAAGCATTTTATCGATTGTATAATCAAGTAACATTCGGAATGAAATGAACAACCTAAATGCGCTTAAAATACATTATGAAAATGATGCCTTAACACGCGTTTGTGGTGAACATATTGACTCGTTAAGTCATCCAATCTGACTGTCGTATATGAGATCACGTTCACCAACATACTTCGAGTTCGTTTCAGGCATCCCTTGCGGGGACTATCTTAGGATGCTCCACACAATCACTTTATCTCATATCAGCTCCACACAAACAACAACAACACGTATTATAGTCATGTATCAGGCTCTGATTGCTAGTTTCTAAGGTCCATCATACTAAGTTAAGCATGACCTCCATTCTGGTAAACATGGCTACACAAACGTTGTGCAGTAAGAGCTATCGCAAGGAGCTCGACATTTCTTATCTATGTGGACCTGCAAAAGCTTTACATTTATCGAATAAACGATGTTTTACAAGATTTTACAAATACTGCAATGATCCTGAAAGAGTTTTGACTTGTCAACAACCCGCTGAGTTAGTGACGCTTAGCGATACATTATCTATGGTTCACTGTTTCCGCTATAATACGTGTGTGCAAGTAATACTGTTCGAGCTGAAGAGATTAATTGCGCGCAACTGAAAATTCGATTTATCAGAATTACAGAGAGCGTTCACTAATTTCGTCCTTATCCGATACGGTTTGATATGATATTACTAGTGAGATTGCTAAGTTTAAACCGGGCGGGAAAGAGAAATCCTTGGAGTAAACCAGAACTAAATATTTGTATAGGGCGGTTAGCAGTTTGTACGTATTTACCACTCACCATATCAACCACAGAAATCCTGTAAAGCTTGGGCACGTCCGCACATTGCCTGAAGATTTGTAGAAGTGCCACGGAAATTATTGAGGACAGGGCACACTAAATCCCAACAACAAAGAAAACAAGTCCCAAACGTTAGGCGAAGAGCAATGCATGATGTGGTGTTTATATGAAATTGAATAGAAGAACCATCTCAACTCGGTGAATACGACAGGAAACAGCGGAGCGTGTAAAGGTCTTTTGAAAATTAGGAAATACCGGGTTAGACAATTACGCAGCGGAAGCACCGTTCCCTTCGGATTAACAGCCTTAGGGAAGATTTTTACTAAGATGTAGGCACACATGGATTGTGAGACGTTAACTGAACAAGAAATACAGTCTTGGAATCAAACCACACATTTACATTTCCGAACGTTCAGCATCATCAAATATAAAGTTCTCGAGTTTTTTTTAACGACAATACGTTACTAAAAAGACATTAGTTTTCCTGTACCTGCCAACAGTTAGTTTGCTACGTCTGTTTAAGACAAAGGCATCTATCAAATGCTCAGTTTGGTGAAAGGTAAACAAAGCGTACGTTCCAACGATGATCAAAACGGAAATGTGCATGACTAGCCTACGTGATGTACAAAAGACATTACAAAAAGACTAGTGTTCAACCGAATCAATTTTCGACCAGTTTTGTTTAAAACCGTTTAAAAGTACACGTTCATCGCTCTGTTAAAAAGTCGTACGCATTTCTAGTTTCCCATATAGACAAATATCAAAGTGAAACTTCGTGTCCAGTCCAAACACAGAGCAACTTGATGTTAGAAACTGCATCCAACATAAGGTTGCTTATGAGGGCGTTCGTTGAAACCGTTAAATGTAATTAGTTGGTCACGTCAAATGTGGACAGGATGGGGTGCTGGTCAGCACGATCACGTAACAAGGGGACAGAACGGAGTTCAAATTCTCGTCGATACAGGGTAACATTTGACACTAGTGTCATTTTTCAGAAAAGGGCCGGCTACAAATTCGGTGGGAGTGAAACTGACGAGGTTACATGTGGGTGGTTCTCAATTTACATATATAGCTGTATAAGCAGTTATATGTGCAACGATAAACAGGTAAAAGTGAGTTAACTGATTGCATACGTTGGCATGGAACACACATGCAGAGACACACTATAACAACCTGGAAAGCAGATGAACCCAGGCGACGTGTAATGCACGCTCAGGTTAGTCATCATTGTCGACGGGCTACAGTGGATTTCCCAGTTAATCTGCTTCATTCACTCCTAAGGGAGTTAAATGATCACATGCCAAGACTTCTTCATGAAGTATTCGCCGATCGATAAACATTCAAATTTGTACACCTAACATTTTGTCGAGTGTTTCAAGCCCTCACTACACTTCCTCGTCCTATCAGATAAACTGCCGTGGACTTGAATGTTCCTCGGTTGTACCTACCCCACTTTTCACTAAACATTCTTTTCTGTGACTGAAGCACTCCTTTATTTCAGGTAGCTCCCTAGTTGACGGAGTTTCTGACTGTACACTTTCACATGTTTGTGATAAAGTTTTTCATGTCTCCATTTGGCCTGTTTCACGCTGTGTCCTTTAAATTTCCACTGACGAACACTGCCAAACAGCCTTCTAAACCTCTGCTTTTATGAGGGTTAGTATAAGAGTAATAGATGTATGTTGTACCACAAAACTAACAGGAAACGACAGAAGAAACGAATGAAAGTTCGGCCATCAGTCAGCCTTACAAAGCCCTTCATTAAACCCCTATAACGTGCGGTTTACGAGGTGCAATGTTATCGAATACCTCCGACACTCGATACGTTTGCTGACCGAATATCTATTCAAAGCAGGTGTTGTTACCGACGTTCACTTTGCGCTCAGTCAGGCATACGAGGAACTAGGTGAACAGGTTTTGCTAAGAAGCTTTGGGAAACTAAAAGAAAGTGGTCGTGATCGCCCTGTGAAAATTGTTTTAAAAGGCCGATGCATGGTAATATTCCAATATGTTTCTGGACCTTAATGTATTACTGGAACCTGGTTCGCGATTTAGTGTGGCAACTTACAAGGGGCAACGTTTGGAGCAGCGGTCCGATTGAAGTCAGTACTAAGAGAAGTACCGTGCAGGATATGAGCGAAGCAACCTGAAATACAATATGACTGAACACGTAAAGGCACATTATACAATGGCACTTCAGCCCTACTGTAGTGTCCACTTTGGTAAATTATTATGCAATATTTTTTCAAAAATTCCTTGCGATAGATTAAAGACAGAACGATAATTAATTACTAATAGAAAACATTCCGATAGGTAGTTTAATTTCGTCACACAAATAACAATCAAGGTACGGGACAGTGGATACCGGTGTTCGGTAATGAAGTGAACTGAACAAACGCACTACACAAGCCGCAAAGGCTGGGGATATAGTGTTAGGAAGAGCTCTTTCTATGATCAACAACACGATTTCACAAAATGTGATGCCATGGAACTGAAAGCAGAATGTGAATACCTGCATAGGCAATGATTGTGGAGTTCGACAGTAATCTGCACTCGTTCACATAGGATGGTTATAATCAGTGGACAGGAGATATAATCTCTCATTCTGTCGTACGCATTTGATATTATGTAAACAAATTGACGGGACCATAAATCACGCACACTAACTAAAGTGGCTGCTCAGTTGAGATGTGCACTGTTCTACACACATGAGTAATATGTTCTGACGATAATGGAACTGGAGTTTTCGAAGGACTCTGTTCAAAAGGAGGAGGTGGAAAAAGCCTAATAAAATGTATGAAAAAACTGCGAAAACATATGAGTGGTGCACAGTGTGCGAGATCCAAAGTAGGCGCGGTACAAAGAAGTGTTATTCATATCGGTAAAAACATCACACTGATTCAGGACTAATACCAAAATGCCAAGAATTTGAGATAGAACGTTGAGATCGAAACGTGGCTCTGAAATTTTTGGTAAAATAAAATACAAACAACTTGGCATTTTCACAATAGCACACATTGATTCATTCGATGAGCTCCGAATAAATGTGATCTTAATTAGCTAAAAGTCCGGCGAGATAATGAGACACCGAATAACTGTACTGTTTGTCAGAAACATACAGAAAACCAGGTTGATATTGTCATACAACAGGAAAATAATTTGTACAAGGTCTAGGAATACAGGACAAATGGGTATTCCCAAAACGTTTGTAAGCAAACTCTTTACGTGCTCCGAAATGGAGCACAATAGTGGTATCGCTAAAACTCTTGCAGCCTCATAGGGCTGGAAATTATGTTGAGCAGTTCAGAAGTTTGTGATCGTTCTCAAAAATTGAGGCAGAAAAATAACCGAGGAACAGTATAACTAATAGAGGGGCGTGTAAGCATTGACGAAGTTTGAAAGGAAGAGACGAAAGATGAAGAGAGTGCTCCCCCCCACAAATGACCTACGTGAATTGCGAGTATTCTGTTTTTCATTAAACCAGTAATTATTTAGGGCCACCTGATAGAGTAGTTCCTGGGAGCTTGAATGATAACACTATGGAAACAGACACATGAAGAATACGTACATTTGCGTACTGTTTTAACCGTTGCAGAAAATGACTGCTATCAGTAAGTGAAACCGAACGGTGGGCACACTAAAGGACAATCTTGCACAGGTTAGGGGCGTGTAAGTCAAGAAAATTGTATCATAATGTCATGTTAAGTATGTCAGAAAAAGCCACGCTCAAAACGTCATCGGCTTCTTCGGAAAGTTTAGCCAGTTCAGTTAATGGCATTAAAACAGTGTAATCCGTAAGTAGGAAGAGTGACGGACTCACGTGGTTGAAAGCATTAGTGTGATTAATGAACCAAGGAAGTCTTAAAGTTTTGTTTAGTGCTGATATATATATATATATATATATATATATATATATATATATATATATATATATATATAC
>QNGE01001591.1:85478-106647 GCA_008508345.1 Paragonimus westermani
ATATATATATATATATATATATATATATATATATATAGATGGACAAGTCCGATAACAGCAATTCGGCCTTGAGCGCCAATGAACATGGCTTTCACACATTACACTATTACTAATGCCGACTTGGACAATAAGTCCAGCCATTTTACGGTGCACTCACACCATAAACGTGGCGGACCTATATGTTCTTGTGCGTAGTTCGAAATAACATGTTTTAAAAATTGTAGTCATCCGCACGTACCGTTCTGGCAGCCAGCAAGTTTTTTGTAAGCAAAGACATTGCACAACTAGGACAGCCAGGATTTTATACAGCGTGCTTGCACAATGCTCTAAATAAAATACAGTCTAATAGATCCCCTCACGGAGTACTTGGTGAAGGTTTGATCTCAAGAAAAGGACTACGATCAGTGACAGTTGTGCTTGAAAGTTTGGCGCTAACAATTTCACTGCAATATCTTTTACTCCATTCTACACTTAAGTGACATTGCCGTGGCTTAAACTGGGAGTTCAGCATGACCTATGCTACTGCAAATTTTAGCGCACACGTCGTTCTCATCAAGAACTTTCATTAAACAACCTTCCACTAATATTTCTCGACAATTCCACATCAATACTAGAGCTTGAATGGGGCAGTCGGAAGACACAAATTCATTTCGCACACTCTCGTCAATCGTAAACACATGACTGACATGAAAACAGAAACAACATTCATTAGCGAGTGACACCCAGTGAGGACGAAACGCCGCTTTATACACTGCAAGGCACTTATCGATCACAGGTCACAGGGTCAATAACGCATCTTAGTTTAAAGTCTTGTTGATCAGCCGTCGGCAGCCGGTTCTATATGCACAAAGATCACTGACAGTCAATCTTCGCTTGTCGCGGGTTTAGCTGTGAGTACCAAACACGATCCAGCCCGATTTCCAACTTTAATCGTTTCATGTGTCTTGCTTTAGTTTTCACGTCAACCATATGTTTACAAGTGACGAGAGTGTGCGAGATAAATTCACACCGTAGTTTATGTCTTGTGAGTGTTCTATTCAAATGGCTCAAAGGAACTCCAGTTTTTAAATACTAAAATTAACGTAATGACCACACCATGCCAGTGTATCCGTAATCTCCTCGCCGTTAGTTTCTAAGTCTACCCATTACGAATCGCTTCTATCATTTTCGTCATAGTAACTGATGAGAAACGAGCGAACTCTCCTCGTGCAAGACATCATAGGTTTTAATACTCGCTCCTTCAAAAAATGTCATGTAGTGATCCCATCAAAGTTTTCATGCGTGTCAACCGAACTTTAGCGTCATTTCATCGTACAGTTGCACAAGGAGCAACAAAAATCTTTTGCCCGTTTGTTTTTTCGTCTTTGTCGAAACTAGGAATGGTTTTTCTAACCTAACGTTATACTTCACCAGTTTCTGTTTTACGTACATCGTGATCCTACTACGATAAATAACGTAAGAGCAGCTTGATTCATAGACCATATCGGCGGACAATGGACATGTGTACGTTGATTAAATCCTCTGCGGGTGATCGAACCATCTACAGAACACCAGCCTTAGAGGAGAGGACGTTTTTCGAATGGGCGTAAGAGCAATACTGTGAAAGTGTCCGATGTCATAGGAAACTCTTAGTATTCGACGGAATACACCGACTCATATAATACTAGGCGGTATGCATTTGCCGNATCGTTCGCCATAACAAGCTAATCGGGTCAGCCGTGACGACTGACGAAATCGTTCGTCATAACAAGCTAATCGGGTCATGCGTGACGGATGACCAAATCGTTTTCCAGTTGAACCAACCAGAATGAGGCATGAAGGTGGACGTGGGTATCATGCTAGCCCGATGAGCCAATAAGAGTGCAACGGCTATGGAACTGACCATACTGTGTCACCGAGCCGCGAAGTGGCCTAAACGACTGGACAGTAGATCAACGTGTAGACTATATTTGCCGACTAACTCATGCATTTCATTCATTTATCGAACTGGTAATCGGTATTACAGCGTGTTTTCTACGCAGTCGTGTTCTTCCTGTCTCCGCGCTAGTAGACTGGGTGAAGCCTCATAGCAAGGGTCAAAGTATAGCATACATGCCAGGATAGAACGTTTTAACAAGAAATAGACGCGTTACTTCACTAATCATGCCACATTTTTTAAATATGGCTCTGTATGTGTTTATGTGAAACAACAGAGAAGTGTTTAGATAGTTTGACAACTGTTCATAGAGAGAAACAAACTTGTGATTGCATGCCTGCTCCGACAGCAACACTCGTGCGTGCCAGACCACCGGAACAACAGTGACATTGGAAGAACCCGCCAAAGAAGTTGGCCATACCGAGTGCCGTCAATTCCTTGTAAAAAAAAAATAACATTAACAACATGACCGGTAAGTGAGTCTGAAGTAGACTAGATGTGGACAATCAAGTGAGTCTTTGGGTACCCAATAATTGATTTTACTTGAAAAGCGAGAATACAGGTGTTGTGACAACATCCACGTTCCACTTTAATTGACCAGCCGACAGTTGAAAAAACAATCATATCCCACAAGTAATAACCGAGGAAAGCAGTGAATTCAGAAAAGTATTCGCCACCAGTCAATCAGTGACAATTATAAAACAAATTTCCGTTGCACGACTGTTGCAATCTGATTTAAAAGTAAGAAGCAGATCCAAGCCCGAGAGAAAGGCGTTCGTTATCTTTCAGTGAATCGACATTTGTATGTTTCGATCGATAATCCGGTTGTTTTCACTAGAATTATGATATTCACGACACTTGATAACAACTCAGCGTGGACAAGTGGGTTATATATAACAACTCGTCCCTGCCCACTTCTGCCAGTATCAACACCAAATTAGACATATACCAACATGCGTCTTTGTGTTTCGACTGTTTTGCATTGTACCGCCTAACAAAAGCTGTCCGAGACGGTCGAAACACTATGAAGCCCTTAAATCCGTTGATTCTGTCTTGTGGTAGCTCAACCGTTTCAAGAATAGTATGACCAATATTGCAACACCCACGATATAAATGGACAAGGAGGACAAAAGGGCGCTCCACAGAGTGTAGCTGCTCGATTACTAACAACCACAGCTCAACTCACCGCTTCGACAACAACTAACTGTGTTAAAGCAACAAACAGACTCATATTCGCTGTTGTTGATTATTTCGCTTAATATACAGAAGTCATTTCAAGTATTCATATCAACTAATTTAACGTTTAGTTTTAGCTACAATGACACACATGCCGAGAATTAAGGAATTTGCAGAAGTAGGTGGTTTTTGAGCAGGGTCCTAAATGCTAACAGGTTTAGTATTGAAAAAACGACGGCTGATTAGTTACAATAACCTTAGTGTTCGCTGACTTTAAGGCGGTTTATATATTTATGTATACATATATAATATACATATATATAATATGCGCACAATAGTACCATATATCAACAAAGCTTCCCATTAAATAGTTCGATTTTTAGTTGGAATACTAATCAGACCATACAAAGCACGTACAAATACGATGAACCAACCCGAGTATACTGCACATCATATCCGTAACGTGTTGCATATAGTTTAACCAAAGACACTGTGGTTGCTAGAGCCACAAACGAAGCAATAGCAGATTCCATCAGAACATCCGGTATCATTGTTACGTCGGGGACAAGCGGAGCAGGTAGTCTAGTGATGGAATTTTAAGAAAAAAGAAAAACAATTTTTTTAAAACCCATAAACGTAGTTTTGCATTTTGACTGGTGATACAAAAAGATTGGACAGTTTTACCCTATATTGCACATCGCAAATTTACTAACTAAATTACTTCATTTATCCGAGACCTACAGAGGTGGTCAAAACTCTAGCTGTATAATTCAAGAAAACCATTTATCTTTATAAAGTGGGCCAACAACTTTTAGGATAAAAAATTACTGAAACTGTTCACAGCGACTAGGGATATGGAAGTTGACTTATGGGGGAGAACTGTTCGAGTTAGGCGCTGTGTCGAAAATGGTACCAGTTTTAAGTCTGGAATAATGTCTATCGAGAAAAATTGGAAAACCAGACAGCTTTTTACACGAACGGATAATGATCAAGCTGAGAAGCTGACTAATGATACACAAAACCCGTCGCCTGACCATTAACGAAGTTGCTAAAAAGGTAGTTGTGATTAAAATACTCTGAAGCGAAAGCTTTACTGAACAACTGAAGGTTCATCGTGTCGCCATATATTTTCGACAACGTTCTGCTGAAAAAATGAACTTTTTCACCGAAAGCAAGTTATTCGTTACTAGATTGTTCCAGGTGGTCAACTAGCCATTACAGAAATTTTTGAGGAAGGCAGTGTGAGAGAAAAGATCCGAGTTGTTAAGCCCAGATGTTGTATATTGAAACTGCACTTGTCTAAACATATTACCCATTATCTGTGATCGGTTGATGAAAAGTGGGACAATCGTCGCCATCCAACCTCTTTATACTTTTGATATGGTGTACTGGGACCAAGTTTGTTAAGATTAAGTTTATACTGATAGGTCTTTGATTTTACACAGCGAAGAGATATCTTAAAAGTTCACAATGCGACATGTACAGCATCCCTCAAAATACAAAACAGGACCTGGAAGAAACATTAACACCAATGTATCAACAATAAAGTGGAGTACTTGGAAAAAAGTATGTCCAAATAAGTTTCAAGATATTCACAAAATCGGTTTTAAAAATCTGATTGCTTATTCACACACCTAGTCTACAGGTATACACACAAGCTGCATTGGAACGAGTGAAAAGCCCTATTTCGGTTTTAGGTTACCCAGCAGAATAAAAGATAAATCCAATTCAGTTGGTAACTTTTACATATCCCGATGACAAATTGTTCACGGAACTACCATGTCCATACAGAAATCTTCAAAAATAGTGCTGGGTATTACACCAAAGACTGTCGGTGGACAATGAGGGTTACATTTCAGCATTTTTTAGAAGGCAACTTTACGTCAACAGTAAAAACCGGATCATTTTGAAATGAAAAACTTCTGTTGGTTCAACCCACAACCTCTTTATTTGCAAGAATTGCGGCCAAATGTTTCATTCACATTGGGATTTTGAACTTGAGTAAATAGGACTTAATAGCCAGGTTGATGGGTCAAATATGCATAAATTGTGATTTTACAAATTACTATGCGCATGTTTCGATTGAATAGAGAACACTGCTAAAGATCATCTGAGTTCGTATGATTATACAATACGCTAACGGTCGATATCGCTCATTTAGAGAGATGTTCGGAAGAAAGACATACCATCGCTTCCTGTAAATCAATATAACGGCAATTGAAATTTCGTGTGAGTGAGGGTTAAAACAGGCCAGTAGAGCAGGAACCGTGAGGAACTCTGGCACAACAATTTACATAATTATGAATTGCAAATTATATCTCAGTCAGTGAACGAAAACGTGAAACACCAGACATGAAGATGACATAAAAGAATGGATTTATGAAATTGCACGTTAAATGATCTATGTTTCGCAAACGTCTTAAAGATACTACGAAAATGAATGAAGACCTACAGGTATGAGCAAATGCCGGCTGAAATTTGGCAGTGCTGGAGAAAAAACTCGAAGGTAATGCAGAAATTTCTCAAAGGGCGTTTGTATACTTCCCTATGCTTCTGGAGGAACAGTTAGCAAACAAGTGCATCCTTCTGCGTACTGTGACACCCACTTATCCGACAATAATTCGCGAAACAAATTTCAACAGAAAGTAGACATAAAGATCAAATACCTATAAAATGAACACCACCAACCTTTCACCGAAATTTTGTGTTCAGTTAGACCTTTCAACCGAAAACTTTCGAAAGGAAACGCTACACACTTGGTCTCCTCCGTGTTGAAGATCATCGGTAGTGTGCACCCTTGTCACGACCAGGATTTGAACTCTAGCCGATGTTCACATTTCTCACTCGTGTTCCCCACTGCGCACGACTTAATTATCACGTTTAAAAGCTTTGACACATTCGCTCGTGAATATTTGCTCATGTCGGTGGATCGCCACAAGAGAAAATACAACTAATCTTGTGTAAAATCTAATCCACGACCCCACGACTAAGGCTTCACAATGCAGTTGGAATAGAAATTCACTAAACTTGTGTCTTTGCAAATGCATCAGAAACCAACCATTTTTAAAGGCCTAGAATTAGACTGAAAATGAACCACTTCATAAAACTAGTGAGATCCTCTCCTTCTGTCACATTTCTCACTCACCCCATCGGCAATGGTCCGGCAATTTTGACTCCGTATGACTGATCGAGACGTGCAACGTATGTCACTGACGTGGTCAATACCAGCTGGAAACAGGTGAACAGAACAGAAGTTATCACATACACGTAGTAGATCGACAATCCTCTACTCTCAAAAACAAAGTTTGTTCGAAAACATGGTTGACGGAATTCAACAAGTTATTTTCAGTACCGGAAAAGAAGTCGATTACGTAACAAACATTAGAGCCCCAAAAGATGAACATACCAAAAATGGATCATACTCTTTCCCGAAAACTGAACGTCTGGGTGGATGAGAGCGCTAGTTCTGTTGTTTAATTGGTCAGGACAGTAAATATGTTTGTGTATCTATCGATTAGCCAATATAACTAACAGCCAACCGTAATTGAACTAGCAACGGATGGGTGATTTCGGTTTGAACACCGTGTAAATCAGACACGGTTAATTCCCACTCACAACGTTACTGCAAGATACCACGTTTCAGCCACCTGGTCTACAGCAGGAGAGTATTACCTGAGAACGCATCAACAAAGGAACAGCGGTTACTGCCATCGGGTCAACATGCTATGGGTCTCCAATGAGTGGACCAATTAGGTGTGAGTAAAATTAACGCAATTATTAGGAAGTGTACACCTGGTTCAATTTCTGAACACTGTGAATACATCGTATGCTTGTGACTTTAGTCCAAGTGATTGAATAAACGAATGAAATTCTTTTACATACGTTAGTCTAGCTGCTGCACATGAACATTCTTTTCTAACGAACGTGCAAGTGTTTCATTCGTACCGTTTTTCTCTGTCCGAGTCTAAAGAACGTCATCAATTCTGTTTGGGTTCATGTTATTGCAAAAGAACGAATCGTATTTTCTTGGGTTTAGGTTTTTCCTTCTTTCGCCCGAATATTAGGTATAATTCCCCATGTTGTAGTGATCAATGTAAAAAAAAAGTTAGTTTAATTAATCTCGTCGGTACGGTTCTCGTTAACATTGATATCCCAACCACAATGCATATGCACACTAAGTAAAACGTAGACAGTCTATAGGATGGTTTCGTGCTACCTCCATGTTTTTAACATCATGTTTAATTTCCGGTTAAACTCCTGGGTGCTAAGAATCAGTGTTTCAAAACGTTACACAACCTACACACTTCTTTCAATCTTCACTACCCGTTAATTGTTGGCAGTTCTATATAGATCCACTGAATGATATGTACGTCGTCAGACCATAGCTGATCCAGTGCGTTTGGCATTGATCAGTTAACTTGAACATGGCGTGAAAACGCCACGACTGTCGCTTGTAACCCATTGCACTTGTAAAGTGCAATGGTCAAATACCCACTAACGCATAGTGAATGAAGCAAGTTATTGTCGCCACTGAGGTTGTCCTCTCGGCACCAATCGATTGAAAATTTTTCGCACAACATCGCTTACTTCCCTATAGCTGCTTCGGGTGACTCAGTGCAACCGCATCATGATCAGCATGCTGACCATCAGCGATCAAAAATTTGATGAGCAATCATAACAAAAAAGGACTTGTGAGCCATAAAAGATTACGTGGAAGAGCAAGTGTGTAAAGACTCCGGAGTAAGAAACACAACGGTAGCGGACAGTGAGACGCCGTAAATTGGAAGCCACTCAGTTGATTCATAAGCCGCTATCAGATCAGCGGAAAAATACGCTTTGTTTCTTCTTAGTAGCAGTTCAAACTAGACGGCCTTATTGCAAAAACTACCAAAAATTTCCCTACAAAATGACCGGATACTTCAACAGAATAGTGTTCTCATCCACCGAAACAACCTCACAAAGTCTGGGTGCGCTCAAAACTAAAGCACTGCGTTGATCAGAGTGAATTTGTGATGATTGCGACATGACTCCGTAAACAAAAATCAAATTACAATTCAAACACTTACAAGTCAATTCTCTGGAGTGCGTGGTGATGACGACTAAACCAGCCGTCCACCACTTCGTCACTGGAATCAACTGTTAGTAACACCTTCATTTGAGCCATTTCCAGACAGTGGTGCTAACTACAAATGGCCGATCAATTCCAGCATAGGGAAGAAAAAAGTACGGCTGCTAAGGACAGGGATCCTTCAGTAACTATTTTTCAAAACCTTCGAAGATACGTGCTGAAAATTTCACCAGGTAAAATCTTCACTGTTCAAACATACCCGGAGATTTCACCAAAAGTCAAAACGTGGCGAGTAAGCTTGTTTTCGGTGTGTAGTCTTCAGGCCAAATACAACAGAATTATGTGGAACCTAAAGCATTGTGAATCTAGTGTCGTTTGGAAATTACGGAAATGGTTATTGTGGTACCGTGTAAACTGTTCCAAGGACCACAAGCCATGGTAACTTCAGTTCTTGACCCTGTGGCTGCAGTCGACTAGGTGGACCAAAATTTAGGGTGTGTTTTACCTAGAGATGACACCGAAAACGAGCTTGTTCGCCACGTTTTGACTTGATAAAATCCCCACTCTTATCAAAGTTGCTCAGACCCACCGAAGATGTTTGTTTAATCCTAGACGCAATGTTTCCCAACGTTTCTCTGATTGCTCCTATAATCTATGAACAGTGCTTAATCTGTGTGTAAACAAATATACCCACTCCTGCAGTTCACATAAGGAAGAGAAAAAGCCACCAACCTACTACAAGTGTTCAGGATCACACTAAAGGCTTCACCGGATACTTCACGATTGCGTAATGACAAAAACAAGCACCGCATGCAAGTGAGTGTGCTTTTCAGTGGTGGCGCGTCCTTAGTGTAGGCGGTATTTTCCGTAATAAACTATTTCGTGGTGCCAAACGCTTGCCAGACACAACAGTATCCATCATCACATCAATAAGATAACGTTACACATAACGAATTATATGTACATATTCGATTGCATGAGAGCCCCCGTAAATACACAGGATCTATTATGCACGAGTTTGTAAGATTCGGGGAGCCGAAATCAATGAGTTTAAAATATAAGCTAGCGAGCCATTGTACTTGCTCACATTACCGAAGGTCACTGCTCATATCCACTGGAGGTTCCCTCATAACGGTCTCAGTTAATAAATACACAAAAGCCCCGTCCCCCGGCAAAACGGAACAGTAGTGCAGCAAACTAAACAACTGAACTTACCACTAACAATTCAACAGGGATCGGGAAATGTAATCTGACAATCACACGCGGATTGATGAGAAATTTGAAAATCAAGAGAATAGCGATACAAGAGACCGACAGGAGCACAGTCACGTAATTGGCTTGGTCGATTATTTGGCAAAAGTTGATAGCAGTCTGTGGAGAAAAAATTGTGCCGGCGTCTTTAATTATACATATACGAGTTCAGAGAATAACCTATCATGACAGGGATCAAGTAGATAGTTCAATATTTCGTGCTGTGGTTAACGGGAACTATCAACGTTGTAACCTGAATAGGCAAGTGTTAGTATGAACCGGTCTAATGAGATGTACGATTACGAAAGAGTAAAAACAGACTAGACTCCATATTTAGTCACAGCATATAGACATGAAACGAGGTGCGAAGTGAAGGTATCAAATGAGACCAGCCACATTATGTGCCAGCATCTTGAAAAGATCTTAGCTGTCCTGAAGTCTTCAATCGTTATTGATAACGGTTAGGTTGTGAGTTGGAGGGTTAGCAACCAGATTCAAACTGCTTCTATTCCCCGGTCTCCGAGCAATTCACTGAACATGACATTTACACATCAATGGCACAGAGTGTATTTTGCCGGTCATTCTAAAGTGTGTGATGAGCACATGGTGATTTGGTGTAAAGCACTGAGCACGGTTGCGAGTATGCTGAACACTATGGGACTTGGCCCACAACCCACACAGTTCTTCTTCGGACACGCTAGAAGAGATGTTAGCTGATGTGGATCGGCGGCGTAAATATCATCGATCTTAAACACCGTTGTATGAGGAACGATAACAGTTAATTAATGGGTCCGGTAAAGTTGCGAGGAAACCATCATGCAGATATTGTCTTACATTGGCAAACTGAATAACGGTTCGCCTCGTAAATGCGGTCAACTGTTCCAGTGCAGACAAGCTTCCCTAACTGAGTTCTAGTCACCCATTCACCTAGATCCACTAGGTCAGCACTGTGTACCCAGGGTTGTGTTATATTCAGTGACTTATATTTGGTAGTGAACATAACCAATATAACCCGCGTTTGTAACGTTACTACTGTATTTTGTCAGAAGTGGAAAATTTACTTATAAATGAATTTAAATTAACAGATTATAGTTTGCGCACCACCGTTTATTTACAACAATCAAACAAGTAGTCCGCAAGAACCTAAAATATCGTCAAAATCAGAAGCTTTATTAACTAATCGAATCGATAGCACCATCTTGTGGTCATACCTTTGGTTATTCCACAGCATTAGTCGATCGTCATTAACTTCACGTGTGGTGTAGCAAACTAACTCAAAGAAAACTCAAAACGCTCCTACAGCAGGTAATCCATTCAACTTACATAGATCAACCGACCGGCCCCTAGATTCCGTTTGAGTTTAATCCCGAACAGTCCATTCAGCTGATTGGCAAACACATGAACTGCTGCCGCCGTAGTGAAACCACCTAACAACGGGGCTGAGACGTAGACCACGAAAATTCCCAGGTGAAATAGACCAAGCAGAAACTGGGAAGAAATGATAGACACATGTGCATTTAGGTGGGCACGTCGCGGTGAGCAGGAACAAAATAACAGCTGTGCATGACATCGCAGTATTTACTGAAGAACTATACTTTACTCTCCCACAATTATACACAGTTAACCGCGTAACCCTAATAGGCTCAGGAAGTAGGGGAATCTGATGTTCCACTTAAGGAAAACAAACTCCATGGGAACAGCCACTCTTTTAATAAAACGTGAGGCGAGGCCTAAGGAATTTGCTGCTGCTCATCAAAAGTGTATTCGAACACGAAAGCGAGGTAGAGTTATTGTACGCCTCGTAGAAGGCAGATCACCACTAACAACCAGAATCCAAGTTTCATTTAATCAGATTTCATGCAAAGTTAGACCGATTTTCAACGTTTGCTATTCACATTTGATTTATCATTAAAGCGAGGTGAATGAATCCTAAAGAACATGTGAATCTGTGTATGTACATTGACTAACTATATACGACTAGTCAGCCCCGATAAACAACATGTAAATAAGTCAGAGATTTCATTGTCCCTCCAAAAGCTACGAAAACTCATCTATGTCGTCCACAGCAACTCAGATCTTTGCAGCGCTATATTCCTGAAAATTACTGACCTGCATTAGGCCGGCGAGCATGGTGACTGTGACAGACACTCTCAATCGATAAGCGTCTAACTGCTCTTGGAATGGAGCTTCAGACTGGTTGTTCCATAGGAATGTCTGAGCCATGCGATCAACCGGCTCGGCAACCAGTAACGAAACGACAGAGAACGTTCCTGAATGCAAGCAAAATAGAGAAGCCTGCACTTGATGAAAATAATCAAACAGTACAGTAGTTGAGGTGGTGCTGGATTACTTATCAATAAGCTCATTACTACACAACAATGTAGATACAATCAACTAGGGTGAAAACGGATAAACTACACACGGCAGGGCGATTCCACTGGGTCAAGCATGAACAAAAATAAAATACTTACATCAAAACAACTCCAGAGGTGAGAAATGCGCCAATTGCCCACTAGTTAGGTTAACGGCTTTTGATTTGGAAGTGATCACCAGTACTGTCGACCTGTCACCAGCTAGTCGAGCGCGTTCAAACATTTTATTGAAGTAGTGTTCTGATGGTATCACAGGTTTCTCGTGTCGTTCGTGGGTTTGTTTTTAATTACAGAGGTCTTACAATTGGGCAGTATTTCCTCGAGATGATCACACAAAGTGAACACCACTCACAGGCCAACGTGGCTAAGTCATTAAACAGGACAATTTGATTATACCTGGTGTGAGACTAACAGCACAGTGATCGATATGAAACGTGGACCAGAGGTAAACCCATCTTATGACGACGACAGGTACCACTGATGAAATATACGAAGAACAAAACTCGGGCATATTGTTACTATGCGAATGGAGTTAGTTGAGAAAAGTAGCTGGAGGAGAAAATCACAATCAACAATAAAACTAGTGTCAAGCAAAAAAATGCTGAACTTCATGCCATCAACTTAAGTGAGAGGTATTACTCATGGGAAAAGTGATTGGAGTTGAAGGGACAGATACAATGTCGTCTCTCGAGACGATCAGGCAACTCGAGGATCAGTCACAAGCAAATATAGCAGGGAAGTTCGGTTATACCTAACCGGAGGTCCGTGGAACAACACTCAACATGATCATTTTGATAGCGGAAACCGGGGGCTAACTACTGGTCGCAGCAATTACATACGTTATCGACGAATTCGAATAGGGACAAAACTCCAATCGAGCGCTTCTTTCCAAAAGAAACTGGCTAAAAAATATAACTGAATGTGAAGGCTACAATCGAATGTATACGCTGTCCAATTGATATTTCATAGTTCCAGCTGCTGGACTAGCCCTGAATTCTTGCGATGAAACAGACGGGAAAATATCTAGTTGCCATGTGGAGCTCACTTTCAAATGGAAAATTTGTTGACTTGTCCTTTCCTAGTTTAGAAACTTCAGGTAGAGGAAGAGACTAGCTAAGGTTCTTCTCGAATTACCAGTGGGGGCACAAAAGGACGAAGCCAGCCATATTGCAATGTTCATTAAGTAGTGATTATGCATTCTTTTTGTGAATTTCAGGCAGTACAAATGCCAAAGATTGCACCAGACATCCTCTACTGGTGCAAAACGAAAGCTAACGGTAAACTGAAAGATCGGTTTAGAATAAGACTAGAAAACATGTTCACTGTACTGGTCAGTTCTAGGTGATAAATTATGCTCAAGGACCAGATGAACAAAGGTAACTTTTAAGTTCAAGAGTGATTGAAAAATCAGGAATAGAGTTGGGGTGTTAGTACTGCATGTAATAAAACACAGGTAGATAGAGAAGAGAACTTTCAAGGATAAGGACTGAATTCATCTAATGGACTCATGGATGCAAGTGGAAATTAGCTGACTCTCACTATGACAATGAAATGTTACGTCCATAGACCTGCTTGCTGACTTAAATCGGCCTGCAGTCTTAACATAAGATGATCGTGATGATAGCCGATAACTGCATATGCAGACCACCCTTCTTAAAATTAAAATAAATGAAATCTGTTCATTGACTCATCTGAGTGGTATCCATCTCTCGGAAGTTCTATATCTGGTCTTGTTGAGAAAATTTCACATGGCAACTGTTGAGAATCGCTACCTTCCGGAACGAAAGCAAAAGTCAGTCTTCGCGGCACAAAGCAAATCTCGGTTTATTGACTTTCTATTGGTTATTTTATAGACTAGACGCATCAGTAAAATGAAGAATTACAATTGGTGTTGACGCTCTCGCTTTCTCATTGGTCGGCTCGACTCCGCTTGAAGCTCGTTTGTTTCAACGCGTGACGCACTTAAACAACTTGTTTTACTCCGGTGCTCGTTATAAAAAAATTCGATGCTGGAGCAGCGTGCCATGCTGATTGGTCCCCGCGCTGACACACAAGTCTGTTCGTGTTTTCGGCAGTGATCGGCCGTAGACTTCTGCGAATCAATGGTTGACTTCGTATCGATGCTTTCGTCCAATCCAATCCCTTTACAACAATCAGCACCAAGTAACCCTCGATTTGTCTCATACTGAGAATAAAAAGAGTCCGATTAATCAACGAGTTGTGCATTCTGAAGACGTTTGCTAATTAACATTTAGAGTAAACCGGTTGCTTGAAAGAACAGAATGGGTAACATCAGTACCTCCATACGGTTACGTTCGAAGTGAAACGTATTCCATTCGAAAATAATGTATTCAAAGCTCACCTATTGAAATATGACGGGAAGTGCCGAAAAGGAAATAAATCAAGGCCGGAAAGAAAGATGTGTATAAACCGTTGACAGGTTTCAATCCTGCAAGATAACCATACGCCATACCTGAAACAGTCGAGCATATCAATCGAAAATGAGTCAGAACTTACCTTGGGGAACATGTAGGCTGGAAACGGTCAGACCGGCAAAGATATCTGATGCTAGTAAACGCCAAGTGTAAAAAGAACCAATATTGTGATAGAAAGGGAATATATACGACCAGAAACTGGTTGTGCACCTCATAGATTTGCACTTTTTGCGTATGTTGTGGGTCAGGAAGGATGGATTTTTATCACTGACACGATGGTATTCTTCGTCAAAATCTTTCAAATTCATCACTTTCCGTGATACACGATATTGCAAACTTGACAAGCTTTGAGATTCGGACAACATTGGCTGTGTGAAGAAACAAATATACACGTAAATTACTCATTAAACACTAGTGAAAACTAATGTATCTGATATAAAATTACTATTGGAAATAAACTGCTGACTATCAAACGTAAGAAACCTCAGTTTGTTCATTTAGAAAGGACGCGGTTTCAGCGCGTCAAGCATCGAACATGGTTTCCTAAGTCTTTCACTGTCTGATGTCATTAGGTGCATTTACTTCACAGAGACTCCGGCCAAACGAGGAAAACATTTACGTCACTGAACCCGATTGATCGCCGCTTCATCCAAAGTGCCCAGCTACCTCATCTGTGGGCAAGAGGGTCTCAAACAAGAAGACGGACTCGATGGTGAATGACCTCATTTCTTTACTTCAAATCATAATCTGTCCACCTCGAATCTTACGCTACTCTGTGTACTATGGTCAAATAGTGTTCGGTGTGGCACATGACTAGTTGGTACTCTTAGTGCATGGTTTAACAACCTTAATCCGTGCAAACTTGAAGATCAAGCAAAAGGGATTGTTTCGCAAGCACAAGCAGATATCGGTTTCTTAGCTCAACAGTTGACTACCCGTTGATGTTACCTGATGCCAGCTATCGAACGCAGACATCTGTGGTCAAAATCACAAGGACTATTCACTTTCTCTTTTCTGACCGACCATGTTTTGGAGGTGTAAAGTATCACTGCCGTCACAATCGCCTAATATGCGCGACCTTCAGGCTTCGCAGAGAAGTCAGTTTGTACTCAGAGATACCACAGATTGGCGAATATCGCCCAACCTCGAAGATACGAGTCTCTAGTCAATTCTCCAAACCACCGCTGCTGCTGACACAACTTCCCAGGTACAAAACTAATCACCACCTTGTTTCTGTCATTTCAGGGTTTCCAGGGTCCATTCAGTCAGGCTATTCACTAAAAAACGTCAGCATCAGTTTAATGGAAAGCTAGTAGACATTTTACCGGTCGTGAATACAATCGTGAAAACACTCTCCTCTACCAGTCGCTTAAATACTCTAAGATCACCAATGTGGTCAGTAGCACAGACTTAGGTTCCGTCGAAAGCGTTTTTCCGTACAATTTAGCATTAAGTATAGTATCTAATAAGAATGCACTACACTTGCAAATTAGGTATGGTTTAGGCATATGACGCAATGTCGCCACCACAAGTTGTTATCAACGGCACGACTGAGAAACCTCTTCTGTTCCTTCAATTTCGCTAGTGATGATGTTATGAACACTGTTTTGAATAAACTCACGAATGTAAACGCAATTGCCAACTATGTGCTTGATTTCTGTTACTAAAATGTGTTCTCCTTTGGGTCGCTAGGTGTAAATGTAGAAATTAAATATAAGCTTGGCATGAAAGAACAAAAAATAGTTAGGCCTTAGATTTTGAGAGTCTTTCCCAGCTAGCATGAGAGAATACATGAGGTTCAAAATCGTTTACCACTCAGGTTAACAGAGAATGACCACTGTTTCACTTCAAACATAGCTCTGTATATTTTGCACGATCAATTTATTTACTTTTCAGGTTCGCCGCTTTGGATTCAGCTGACATTAATCACATGAGATCAATTAACCGCTAACTAGCGTTCAAAAAACAGCTCCCATAAGCCCGTTTGTAAAGTCTTTACCGGGAGACAAGTTGTGCAGAAGGCAACTTAGACAACTGAACACAAGCTGTGTGGATAAGAATCCCCCTTTAGCATCGACTTCAGACTGGTGAGCAATAAAATATCTACACAAAACCTTACAGAATATGTGCTTCCCTTGGAGCGAACTAAACTACCACCTCGATTTTTGTGTCGAAAACAATTGCAATGAATAGTAATGATGCTGATAAGAGGATTGTTTAGATTTCTTTCGAAAACTGTGCCGAACGAAGCACTGTTGACAGGTCCCAGCGGGTAGACAACTGTCCCCTACCGCGCTATCGTATAAATAAGACTTCAGGGTTGAAGATTTCAATAAGGATCACCACTCTGGTACTCTATATCAGCCTCAGCAAGTGAGAATGGCCTTGTAGTAAGACTAACTGGGTATTTCATTTACTGCCGCGTTAAAAAAGGCAACCTATTGCCGGACATTTCTAGCACATCTGTCATTCTTCAACCTACATATTATGGTGAAACCTCATATTTATCAAGCAAGTGTATCAAAAAGAATTCGATTTACGTGAATTCCGTGTACATTTAATTTTGCATAGTGGTAGTAAAATATTTTTACCCCGATTCTTGTCTTCCAGTTCGGATTTTCACATAACGACGCTGTTATGACTGTAATCAGCAATTCCCAAATTAATTACGACGTTAATTCACTAATGCGTTGCATCCAGTAGCCAATCTAATTTTCCGGTTGTTCGTTCTAATCCCATACAAACTATGTTTGATGCATGACTACTCCATAAATGAAGCAATACAATGACAAAAGTTACATACCAGTTTAGTGCCAAACAGAGATCTACTTTCTGCATGTTAAACGGATTTCGGTTAGTGGTAGTTTGTTTTTACTTCATGCACCGCTTGCGTAAAGTTGACAATTTCAGTTGGTAAGTTCTATTTTTTGGTATTGCTATCGAATTCCACATCATCACTTCTACCTAACCAGCCTGAAAAAACATGAGATCCAGCTGACAAAGAAAAGCAGTGACCATAAAAATTTAACATTTTCGTCACATAACCATGGATCAGTTTTACATCCGTGTTTACTGCCGCCTTAAATGCAATGATAAGCAAACCTGTCTTTTATTTTCCTCTATCACTGCTCAGATAACACCAAAGCCGGCCAGCGTGCAATTGTAAGTGAGATGTACCGCACTCTATGTCCACAATTTACAAGGTTTAAACAAGCAATGTTAAAACTTACTTTCAAAGACACTGGCTTATTCTGAACGGGATGCAACATTTAGTTATTTTGGCCGCTGCGTCCATTATCTTAGCGGACATACAACCCTTTCGTTATCTCGGGCTTTTCGCCTTCAAGTTTAATAAAACAGGATATCGCTGCGGTTCACCTGTACTACCACGAAGTTTGGACTGGGTTGCTATCAATAGAAGTTACAAGTAAAAGAAAAACAACACTAGTTTTTGAAACTACTTAAAGTGATCAGTTGTTTGGTGACCACTGAGGCCAGCTGCAACAGATCGAGTTACAGAACAACTATCGTACTGAAGAATTTGGCCGGTCTTCCACAAACTGTTGACCCAGCTCACTTAGTTCATTAGTACACCTATTCTCCTGAAGATCAAGTGGTATTCGAACGAATAGAGTGCAGAAAGCAGTTACTAGGAATCTGCTCAATCCGAGTCATGTGAGGGAATCTGGCAAACACTCAGAACAAGTTGCAGCAGCTACGAAAGCCTGTTGTAAAGAGGCGTGTTTCGAGAGGTCGACATACCTGCCACAAATGTGAATGCCTGTCAAGTCAACAGACTCTAGGAAAAGACGACATTTGATTCCACCAGGATCTGAAGATAACGCCTGTCATCAAGAGCTTAAACTCAAGTTCACTAAAAGCTCACGCAAAGACTGTAAACATCACCTCATCGGACACTCGAAAAAAACGTAGCCAGTATTTTATCTAGGAATAGCAAAAAGCTATTGACTCTGATTCGTGGTCACACTGACCATCTGATTGACGTAACGGAAAAAATATTTTAAAAAAGATGGTTCACTTATCACCAACCAGTTGTGTCGACTTGACAAGTGTGCTTAAGAATTTGAGGGACAGTTCGATTGGTCTTAACAGAGCCACATGGACAACGAGGCCCACATAGTCAACTGATGCGTTCCAGACGGTTCTCCGTCGAAAACAAAAGTGGTTTTGGAGCTGCAGTTATTGAAGCATAACAAGGCTTCATTTCCCTTCTCCGTGATGGTAAGAGAGGTTAATATGAGAAATGGCAAAACTCCCTTAGATGTCCTGGGATGCTGAAGATATACATGATGATTGGTGCGTACCAACAATTGCTTCCATTTTCACAAAGTAAGCCCGAATTCTATGTGACAATCACGAACGCATTAATTTAGAGTTCAAGTTATGCGCCGGCCTTATTTTATTTTGCCTCCCCAAACCCAGAGAAAGCCAGCCGTGTAAAGAAAAGACAGGATTCCAATCCGATCAACAGCGCACTGACCCAGTTTCCATATTGCGTCATGTCCTGCAGAACCCATACTCCTACGGTCTTGGTCTTTTTAGGCCTAAGACCGCTTCTGATTTGGTTGCTTGTAAAGTTTTGTGGAACTGTCTCTCCCAAAAAAGGAGTTACAAATAACTAAATGAATCTGATGTGACCATGTGCTCGTTCCGCACGCAGGGTGAGCGCGTCCTGTAGACTCACTTCTAGGGGTATTTGGCTGTGGTATGAAATCTGTCGTTCCAACCAATAAATCAATCCCTAACCAAATATGGAGAGTGTGCTCAGGGAATTTATTCAGCTTGGTATTGAGTTACTTGCGGGCGCTAGGTTGACAGACACGAGCTGTGAGAGTGACAATGTCTTCCTCAGACTTCCCGTTCACGACATGCAAACCATACCAAACAACGCAACTTACCGGACTGATTCATATGCAGTGTGTTTCTTACCTTCAAAGTACCAGGTGCCACAATGCTGCAATATCCACATCCTCACATTTCAAGTAACTCGCACGGAAGTGTGGGAAGTTTCACATACTTGGACAACAACACCTCGTCAGTTTTTAACATTGTTGAGATATAAACTAGAATGGCAAAGGCGCGTGTTGCGATTGACAACTCGCCCTAACGGTGGCGTTAGAAAGATATCGGGTTATCTCTGAAATGAACAACATTTAATGCTTGCATACCTTATGTTTTGTCATATGGTTTGGGTACGTGGAGCGTACGTGATAGAGAGCAACAGACTGGAGGAGTGTAAACAACATTGTCTCCGCCGATCAAATTACATCAAGTGGAACGATTGCGTGAGCTAGGCGACCATTCGATATGACGTGTTCTGGAACGTTCAAGATACGTAATCACCAAGCAGTTAGGCTGCACAGTCCGTGATGGTTAGATAACGAACTGCGCACGCCAGCTGAGCACTTGATGCACCCAGCATCAGTTAAGCAGACGATTAACAGTTGGACAAATGCGAGTGGTGGTCAGGTGATAACATAGTCACGAAACATTATGGCCTTGGTTGTTCCATTTGAGTAAAGCAGGTAATTATCACCTGCTCGACAAGAGTCATTGTGATAACTTGAACAACTCACTAGAAAAGCCACCAAGATGCTAGTGTGTTGCATTCAGAGGCTTGTCTGCAGTCGGCCTAATTTCAACTATTCCACACAGCTTGTATTTATCCATTCTATACTGTGCTACTGTTGCGGCAAGCCACAGTGCCTTCGGGTGAGGTTCATGGCCGTTATTAGTGGAGAAAATGAAAGAATTTTTTCCAAATATCCGCAAAACAGATCCCAAATAGCCAAGGTTATTGGATAAGCTTGTTCACTTGTCAACCTCATGGTGACGTAAATTTCACACCAGTACCACACCTCCGTGCGTATCAACAAACCCCAGCAACTCCAATGAAGAACACGCTTGAAATAAAGGTCACTATGGATACCGCTAAGTATCAGAATATTAAAGACCTTATGATGGACGATTTGCGTCTTGTATAAGATGCGTGGTGCGCGCAGTTACAAACACTGTCCACACAACGATAACGAGACTGAAACTTGACGCGGTGTGACGATCACATCGACGGTCACCCATACGAGGGAGGCTAGTAGGTAAAGATATGACAAACCTCAGTCTTCCGGTCTTCCAGGTTTGGAGGTAGAAGGCTGGCATTGTTTTCCGGAAAAGTGCCAGTTTTGGTACATTGCCACACTCATTGCCTTGCGATACAGACTTTTAAACCAGAGGGTTTGATTGACAACCCTGGGTGTCCTGGCACAATCTAAGTCCATGTGCAACCATGAATACTTCGAACACGAATAATTCCATACGGTGTCGGCTGCCTCGCAGTATAAACCGGGCCACCATGCTGCTACATACAGCAGGGCGGTTAGGTGAATACATGCTACTGCAGATCCCTACCCCACTGTCCCACGGAATTTTGTTCTCAGGGCTCTCCCGATCCTTATTTCCAGCAACTACTTTACAGCCCTCATAACAGATATAGCTAACAACAGTAACACTGTATCAGTAAGTCCCATTTCTTACCATCCAGCCTCGGGCCTCCTTTGTCCCCTGCTTACGCCTAGAATCCGAACTTATACATATATTTTCAACATTCGCACTGTAAAACAGACCGCTCTTATAAGAACATGAGACTCGTTAAACTTCGATGTCCATTGCATTTCGGAGACTAGAAGCCAATATAGTCATCATCATCATCAAAACAGCCATGAGCCTGACCAAAAGGTACCGTGGCTCGGGCCGCCGCTCACCTCAACAGTGACGTGGAATATCCTAAAAGGAAAGAGTACTACGAAGGAGAAAAAGATTGGAGAAGACTAAACGGAAGAACTAGAAATGGTATGGATACAGGTACGCCATTGACTGCGACACACCGCCATCTCGGATAGCGTCTCTAACCAACGGTTTGAGTGATCACGAGGAC
>QNGE01001591.1:109281-128101 GCA_008508345.1 Paragonimus westermani
CGCGGTCAGCAGTGCGACATACAATCCTATGAGTGTAACTGCTTTTCGTCTGACTGCTCCCCTTTGGCCTGTCTGACAAGGTTGCACCTGGAAGGACCGGAGTCCTAGTCAGCATAGCCCGCCGGATCAAAACAGTACACAAGCCCGACCACCACGTCAAGGTAGCAGTATAGGTCGGGACCAATATAGTAGTCAACACAGTGTCTATCCGACACTGGTTACACACTTTGGGTGACTCCAAGGCCGTCGATACCGGTCAAGCTGGAGTAAGTAGTTCTCAACACGACGGCAGCAGACCTATTGGTAGACTGGGTTCCTGTTAGCTGTAAACTTTGTGCCATCCGCTTGGTAGTTTCTACTAAGGCCAGCTGTGGACGCAAATTCATCAGAAAGCTTTTCGTTGTGTCTGTTTGCGCTAAAGCCGACTGTAGTGACCTCAGTATCAAGGACGCCTTCTACTTGGACCTAGCCGCCCTCTTTCGGTCAACACATGCTCTTGATATAGTAAGTCTGGTCGGAGGTACGAACGCACAGGTTGGCCGCCTCGGCGAGGCTGATTCTCATTTAGGTGATACGTTTGGGATGACATCACATCGCCCGTATAATGCTGAGTGACCGTGCGTCGAGTAGAAACTATTTTTAGCCAGAACCGGTTTTGGACATCGTGCTGATCACTATCATACTTGGCGCCCACCTTCCCCTAATCGGGACTAGACTCAGATAGGCCGCATAGTTGTCAGTTATAGGTGGTACGCCTCCAGTCACGAATGTCTTCCTCACCGCAGTAACTAAGTGGATCCGCATCATTCGTTGGTACGCCGCCGTTTTGTTCGTAATTCTTCTGGGGAACGACCCCACTGACAGCAACGGCTGACTGTTGAGAAAATGGTTTTGACTTCGGCAAACTATAATTACCAAACTGACCTAGAAACAAGGTTTAGCAGTCCTCACCCCCGTGCTACTGATCTAAGGCGACCACCTGTCAGTGAAGATATTAACGAGGCAGATAGCACACTCATTCCTATTAGATCCAGAAGTTCAGAACGGTGGGCGAGGCATATTGAGGGTCAACTTAGCTGGCCTCCTGCCTCTACTGCGTTGCCGCCATAAACTTGTAATATAGCTCCTTGGGTGGTAGATTTAGCCCATCCACTAAAAATGGTCCGCAACTACACTTCGACCCTCTAACATAAAAGGGTGCTGGCCCAAATCTCATGCCAAGGGTTTTCAAAGAAAGTGGGCGGCGTTAGTAGAGGCCTTGACTCACTCGTATAAACCTGTATGGACGACGGAGACCATGACTGCGTGCTGGGGTCACTCGACAGTAATTCCAGTAATCAAAAAAATGTAGTTGGGACTCTTGTGAAGATCGCCACGGAATAAGCTTGACCATAATGGATACTAGGGTTTTGGCGTCCGTTATACTCCGTAGGCTCAATGCAGCTGCAGAACAGCAACGGGGTGAGTCAAGGCCGCCCGCTTTCATCATTTTAGTTTAGTCCCGTCTTACACGAAATAACGGGGTGCTATGTACGGTACTCATAAGATGCCAGTGTGGACCTCATTCCTGGCGCATGGCTGACTGATCCTGAATATGCTGGTAACAAGATGCTGCTGTCTGACAACCTCCAAGCAGCAGGAACAATGCTAGATTCTGTTTCTCGTTCTGCTGATTACTTCGGAATACGCTTTGCAGCCTCGTAATACAAAGTGGTTCCGCGAGATTGCTGTGGTTACGTAGATTTAATATTGTATAATGAAGCTAAGGAGACTTTTGACCGGTTTGTGTATTCGGAAAGTCGCACCAGCGGAGGTGTAGGGAATGGAACGGGAGGGCGTATCTCTGAGTCTGGAGCGGTGTCTTCTATCCCGGGACACCTCTGACGAAAATAGGCATCTTTTTAAGGCTTAGGGGTCGAGCACATAAGGCACCTGTGATGACTGTGGTAATTTACGGCAGTGCAACTTGGCTACTCCCGGTGGAAGGTTTGAACCGTCCTCAGGCCTTTGACCACCAATGTCTGTTTGATCGCTTGCATCGGGTAAAATCAACGAGTAAGCAGCGAAGAGGTTGGGAGGTGAATAGTTGAAAGTGATTACCAAACGAGTCCCTTTGTTTAATCCTCATATTTGCACAGATTTAGACGGCTAGGCGACGCATTACGGATGACAGCTAGCCGTCTGTCACACTGAGCAGTATATGCTGACGCTGCAATCAACTACCGTAAGGTGCGAGATGAACAGATGATAACCTGGCGCAGAGAAATGAAATTGTTTGCCAAGCGGCTAGCCAATATGGGTAGTGTTTATCTTCCTGGCTGGGTACCTTGCGACCCACCGAGTCGGCGGCTGGAGACGTTAGGTGAGATGGTGGCTAATCGGGCTCCTTAGATGGATACTTTGCGAGGTGAGTGCACTTAGTGAAGCGGAGTAGAGAAAAACGTAGGTGAGCTGTCTTGCTGATAAAGTCTTATCTTCACCTATAGCTCAGTTGTTTGTTTGCAAGGTGGACACCTTGACGTTGACTATCTGAGTATAGACGTAGCTATTTTGTTGTCAGGTCCCTTCACCTCCCCTTCTGTTCTTTTTATCTTCCTGCACAAGGTTTGCATTTTTCATGTTTGTACGACAGTTGAGCGTAAACGATGAAGGCTGGAGAAATGCTGTCTATGATAGAGCTGATGATAGTTAGAGACATATGAGACACTAATGCGTGCACAGCAGTGTGCAACAACTACTCTTTAAAGTCTCAATTAAAGTCACTTTCTTCGGCAGGCAGGATTTCTACTCCAACTTTTGTACATCATCCACATAAATTGTTAGGCTTGAACTCCGCGATACTCCTCTCTAGCCTTAACCTCAATGTCTGCCATTTTTAAACCTCAGCCACAAACTGGCCTCCACGCACATACTATTCGAGATAAGTAACTATCACTAGATGCCTTCAGCTAGCTAGACGTTAACTACAGACGGCGGAACATTGAATCGCTTCATTTTCTTTCCGGTGGAGAGAGTTGAACCTGTACTAGAAACAACCTAATGTCAGAGAACATTCCAGAGAACATGATAATTCAAACGAACATATATTTACCTACTCTCCTCAAATCCATTCCTCACTTCGAACTACAATTGCGTTTAGAGTATATGGGGTTTTTATTACATAAAAATAATCGACTTCACTATAAAGTTCGGTTGCTTTTCTATTGAACTAAACGGACGTGCAAATAAAAGTTACGACAGTAGATATCCATGGCGACAATGAATACAAGCATACGTACAATGACAAATTTACTTCAGTACGAGGGTTATTCAGTATCAAGCGAACTCAAACATTTCCGTTCAACTTGGGTAATGTAATGTAACTGTAACCACCTTTTACACTAAGTACTCCATCACAGAAACATTTAAGTCAAGTCGACGATGCAACAGAAAAGATTCAGATTACGGTTACGAAAACCTAACTGTCAACGAAGCAGTCGTTAGTTCCAAAAATTTTTGCCGTATAAAGCTTTAAAAAAGTTAAACGGAAGAGGCGTTTAATGACACCCGAAAACATCCGAATTTTCACAATTTCAGGATAATTTCAAGATAAGATACAGTGGATTCACTGCATACGATGGCAGTATTTTTGGGAAGGAAAAGGCTCCCATTAACTGTATTATGTAAAACATGCACGTGCATCATCCAAACAAACTCAGGTTACGTGTAAGTAACGTAAAGATAGAAAAATAGGAACCTGCAACGCCAACAGGTCTTCCGAAGTTGCCTGCAGAAAGATCTCTAGAACAGTATCAGGCATTATAGTACCATATTGCATCCAAACTATTAGGAAAGTACGCATGATATTTGCTGTCTGGGTACCCCTTCGTACGGTTTCTCATTAAGTGACCTGAATTAAGCCATACACTTCCGACTGAATCGTATGTCGACGGTCGGTCTTTAACCTCTCCGGTTATCACCCGTGTCGGTGTCATTAGACAATATGAGAGAGCATGCATTTTCCTTTCAATAAATACTCGGTCCCTTCTCCCAGAAACCATTTTGCATTGCGTCTGTATTCCCGTTTAGACGTGATATATGGCTGGGTGCATAATATGACATGCTATAAAGATGCGAGCCATCTAGCTTGCTTGATAACGATGAACCACGGTCGAGGTTTGGGGGTTATAGGTTCAATAAAAAGATGACGAGATCAACACAAGTTAGCCTCTTTAGTTTGCTTGACGAAATGGCCAATTGACGGGATAAACTGTCGGTAATAAATAAGGAAGCCCAAAAGCCCAGAGGGAATCAAGAAAAACAGTGAAAAGTCATAAAAACGCGCAGTCTTCTTTTGTAAGAGCACGAAGTACGACCGCGGTTTTTTGTTTCCATATAACTGGGATTTGTGCGCTCTTTTCTGTCTACTGGTAGTAATCCAGTTGACTGACAAAACGCAGGTTCAGGCTTGTCGACAATTGGAACATTTACGGGAAGAGACTTTTATCGAGCCCAGCATTTGAAAATGAAGTAAAATCTGATCAGATATACATACTACAGTAATACGTGGTGGTCATTTGCCCGAGACTATATGAGTTGCAGGGAATTTGGCGTCCACAGCAATGAAAGAAATATATAAGTTAATGAATAAGCAATGGAGAAAATATGAATTAAGTTATGAGATTGCAACTTGTACATATGACCTGCAATACATAAAAATAATAAATCTGTTTTGCACAGTGTTTTACCTACTGGGGTTTTCCGTTTTACTTCAAGCTTATCTCCATCCAACGGTCAAGTTGTTAAAAAGCTAATTGGTGAGAGCATTTTTAGTAAGTGAAAAAGTTAAGGCGGTACTGATACTAATGGTTACCCCATAAAAACGCTTCGGCCCACACAATGTCCATGCGAGTGTGTTGCTCAGTATTCAGCATGTGATTAAGGGTTATACATAAGTCACTATTGTACCGAAGCATCATCTTAGAGCAGTCGCTGCAACCACGCATTTCTCAACTTTGTCTAGTTTCAATTAAAATAGGCTGTCTGATACCCCGAACACCAAAAAACACGCAATCACACTTCAACAGCTGACCATTCTGTCAGAGCCGATAAAATGCTGGTGCTCCTGTGCGGTTTGCTTTAATATCATCATCACACCATAACAACCAGGAGCCTAGCCAGGAGATGCTGTGGCCCAGGCCGCCGTCCGCCTCAACAATGATGTGGAATATCCTAAAAGAAAACGTTATTTGGTTAGTTATAAAGTAATAAAAGGGGACAGTGGAAGAAATGGAAATGGTAATAATGCAGGCAAGCCATTGACCGCGGCATAATGCCACTTCGGATGACGTTTTTAACCAGCGATTTGAGTGACCACGAGGACCCCCAGCCGAGCGGGCGTTAACTACCCACTGTGTTCAGTGGAACGGTCAGTGTCTCCATATTTCGTGACCACCTTGTTGGTTGACCACCACACAGTTTTACCCAGATGTTGGTGTTCTCGGTAAATAATGCCCCGAACTGCAAACGACCAGAGGGAGTGCGTGACCCAACCATCACAGGTTGTGGAAAGTGAATAGTTAACCAACTGATCCCATACGTTCTGAAATGGGCGCCGGCGAACGGTCAAGCTGTCCATGCGATCAGTCCATTTGACATGGGCTAAGTGGCGGGGAAACTGATGGTTAAACACAGCAAGTCCGCATAGATCTTCGTTGCGCACAGTCCACGATCCCCAATCAGAGAGCAAAAGAGGACACATACGAGCACTACATACCCTTCCTTCCTGTGACAACCAGACGCCTTTTCAAAGTAACCGATGACACAAGCTAGCACAGGCAACTCTTGCCTTTGCCATACTCGCTGATATTTCATCAGCAATGTTACAGGCTGACGAGATAGTATTGATCAAATACTTGGAACTACCCACAGTCTCGAGGTGATTACCTGCAGTGAGTGGGACTGCCCCAGTCTTGAAGTGGCAAGTTACACGTTGAAGGTGCGAAGCGCAAGCCATACAAACCAGCCCGACCACTCACCCTGCTCAGAATGGTCTGCGTGTCTTCGGCAAAAGGACTTAGTAACACAATGTCATCAGCACTCCAGTTCAGTCGACCCAGCGTCAGGAAGAGGTTCAACACCAAGTTCACTGGACTCCTCGAGCGCAACTTCCAGAATGTTTTCTGTAACAAAACTTAAAAGAAGGGGGAAATCGGACACTCCCGACAAACACCGCCAGGTTTGATGAACTCCCGAGACGGTTATTCGTGAACCCTTACCCTGCTTGCAGAGTAAGTATACAGTGGCCTCAACAGATTCTAGTATTCCCTTGGTACTCCCTTGTGAAGAAGACAGCTCCATAGAACGTTACGAGTGACCGAATCGGAAACAGCCCTTATGCATGAAAACGTTGACCGTCGGTTGTCTATAAGACTGCCGACGCTCTAAGATCCGTCGTAAGGTGAAAATATTCTTTAAGCAACCTCACCCAGATCGGAGTGCTGTCTGTTCTTCACGTATCTGACTTTCGCCGGGCTTAGTGAGCCGTCACAAATCGAAGTCAGTGAGTAAATTGGACGCAGCAGACACTAGACTGATGCTCACATAGGCTTCGGGTTCGCTTTTTGAAGTCGAGAAATACTGCTAACTACCAGTTGCGAGGCACCCTTTCGGATTCCTGAATCGTCTGGAAGAGTTTCGTCAGCTCTGTCATCAATTTTTCCTCACCGTGCAAGAAAACAGAATGGAGGGAGATCTGGTACAGAAGCATTCTCACTCTTCAGTAACTTGAGCTCCGGGACCACTTGTGCTTCTGAGAGGACACAGGCCCGGGAAACAATAACTGACCATTCGGGTCCCGCCGTCCACATGTCTGGTTGAGGTCAGCTAAACTGTTCATCGAAACGTCTAGACCACCTGTCAAATCGGCTTGATTGGCTAGTGTTTTAATTTACCAGCGTGTCCACTGGGCAAGTGACGAAAAACGGGCACGCACAACGGCATGGTTCGAGTTCAAGTGATTTCCCCAAAAATACACGAGTTTCTAACAGAATGGCGCCACCTGTAACTTACTGCCGCATGACCGAGCTCTGTCCACGGCTGAGAATCACACAGAGGTCTCCACGTAACAAAGGGTCTATTCCTGTGTAGGAGTGTGGTGCTCGAAGTATACAAACCGTGCGATGCGCACAGCTGCAGTAATCTTTCGCCACTGTCAGTGTATTGTGCCCGGACACCAAACATACCTCCCCGCCGCTTCTCCTCTGGTGAAAGACGATCAAAATTAATATTCGCCCGTTAGCACGATGATACCTGAGTGTTTAGTCTGCCTCAAAAGATCAACAGACGCGCATTCTTGGTAGCATCCAAACAATTGCCCGTTGGAGCATATGCCGATATAATGAAATCACGAAAGTTTTCTAAGTTGCGTCGGCAGACTTTAACCAGTGTATTGAGTCTGATAACGCACAAACAACTGTTCACCGGGATCCAATCAAGCAAATAGTGCTCTGCTCTGGAGCTCAGTGCGATCCCCACTCCAGCTTGATCACAAGATTCAGCTCCGGCATCACCACAGACCCGAAGAGAAGAGCTTGGATCGACAGTTACCTAGAAGTGAGCTCAAGTGGATAACAGTGCTAGACTCGTACGTCTGACACACCACACATCGAGCTCCAGGCTTGAGAGCGCACGTGCCAGAACAGCTTGCTGATCAAATTTTCGGAGAGTGAACACATTTAGGGTGCCAGTGTTTGTCAGTCTTATTGGCTTCGGGAAACAATCATCCAGGAGTCTGACTCACTTGGTAGTGAGGAACTTGTCTGGTTCGAGGGCACAGTTAATAAGACGTCGATATCTGATCCTGAGCACCGCTGCGCTCAATGGATTTATTCGAAACCACGTCATGCCTTTGGGTGATACCGTATGCTTTTCGACCTTGGAGCATAATAGGCCAGCGGTCTGCTTCCTCAAGGACGACTGATGTCCGCACCTCATGCCTTCGTCCCAAAGAGTGGAATCTGCGCATCACCAGTACATTACGCACCAGCAACAGACGTACTCGCACAAGCCTGCAGCTTTGGGGAAGTATATCCAGAAGTTCCAGCCTCTTGTGATAGCTCCTTCCTACTGTTTTATTTCAAATTCTCACAGGTGTACTCTAAAATCTCCTCTTCCTTCCTGAATAATGGACGGCCGCTGACCCATATGTCTAGATTAATCTGAGGTGTGCAACGCATAGGGAGGTCGGAGTTTCGTGAGTAAGTCTGATGAAGAAACTTTTGGTTGTCCTAAGCGCATCATGTGCTGATGTGAAGAATCTGACCGTAGTGTCTTGCACCTCAATTGGTGCTGCGACGATAAAGCCAGGGTCGAGTTCACCCTCTGTTCTTCTCAGCAAGTGTCCACCTAGGCGTTAGGTGCACACACTATTTCTCCCTTAATGTGTGTACGTACACTTGTAAAAATTGGCTGACAGGACGTATTCAGAATCGTATTCTAGACTGGTCTATACAACAACTCGATCGCCTACTGACATGATAGACTTCGGGGCCGTCTGTAAACATAGTACACGGTGAAGAAAATATTTCGCAAACACCATTAGTGAGAACCGAAAAGAAGAGTGTGCTCAGGGCTGCGCTCCAAGTGGCACAACTGGGAACCACAAGGCAAGAGGGGTGGGTGCTATCCACCTTAAGTGATCAACTGCAGCTGCTAAGGTAGCTAAGGTTGCTAGTAAGTGGGTCGGTAGGTAGGATGGTCAAGCAGAAGTGACCCCACTGAAAACCATGAGAACGATGTGGCAACTCGTTTGCATGAGAGTACGTCTCGAGTGGCCTAACTGGCAAATGTTTCATGACCCTCAAAATAACAGACGTAAGTCCTGTTTGTCGATAACAGACCGGCAGCTTTAGAATGTCTTTAACTCCGTTGGAATCCCAGCTTTTGGCCAGGAGTTCAATATTCGAGCTAACAGATCTGCCAGTACAACCGCACGTTCCTTCAGTAACAGTGAATGCAATCCGTCCTGGATGAGTCTTCTGCAATCTAAGGTTATTCGACTCTTAAGAAAACTTCCCTACTATAACCTGTTCTGAGTTAAGCTCCGAGACCTGACAGGACGCAGTCATAAACCGCATAAATCATAATGGGGTTCACTCCATAGTCAAGGGACAAAGTCAAAGACCGTATGTCCCGCAGAGACAGACTAAGAATCAATTGCTTCCCTCATTAGCCTATTTATAGCAAAGTCCCGGTGACCTCTTAATAAAGCGTAATGTGTGCACGGTAAACGAAAAATCGCTTGAAATTTTGAGTGTTGAACTTCGGCAAGGACAAAGATCCAGGGGAATAGTCGGCAAAGTCCGAGATCGACTGCCAAAAGATACCGACCGTACATTACCAAATCCGAACTGTTGGCCCTCCCATATGGTATATTGCACGGGTTTAAGGCCGCGTTTAGATCCACCCAAGGGTGTAACTTTAACTTCACTTATTTCAATGAGCAAACGAAGTCCTATGGAATTATCGTGGACATAAAACAGGCGACTATTGAACTAGTCAGTGACAGTTGTCGCCATTACCGGCAGGCCAGTTCGTTTACCCGATATCTGTCGCCTTCCGAAAGTTGACTGACACATCCACAGCTGGGGGAGCGTTGTCAATGGAACGCCAGTGATAGTAACCGACGTTAGAGGTTTGGACTTCTGGGTTGGGAGATTGCAAGTGAAAATGAGGTCGAGAGTGCAAGAAGCTGCGGCTTCTCTTAAGACATCCAGGTAAGTTACCCGAGGAGTGTTAGCCGGGACTCCCGACATTGGAGGTTATCAAGCGTGTCTTGTTGTGGATCAGTGCGGGCGGAGGGGTCACACACATGGTTGATGGAACGCGTGGAGAAGCATTCATGAACTTTGTCAGCCGTCTCTGCCAAATTTTCTAATTGACTGTCGCGTCCTGTACTGACAGAAAGAGTGGGATGTTAAGCAGGGAGCATTTGGTTCATAGATGTGGGAAGATGGGGTCACCTATGCTGTTATCACCGATCAGGAATCTCATGTGAGGGGGGAGGGGGTGCAGTCGCCCAGCTCGACGCTGGATAGTAACTGCTGGAACTTAGCCTCATCTGACTGTGATACGTCTCAAAACCGCTGCCTTGAGTTTATCCTACGGGAACTCGTCTGACATGGAGTCGAGTATATCAATTACTTCGGAAGCAATGTCTGTGGGCAACTGCGTAGCCACATAAAATATGGTGGCCCGTGAAGTAGTCTCACAAAATCAGTACCAGTTAATTTGCCAACGGATTTTTCCATCAAACTATCAGAGAACTCGACCGTTTGATTTATTTTTCCCGTGGTATGAGATGAATCCCGCTCCCTGACGCAGGAACCAAACTACGAGAGTCGGTTTCCTTTCATGCAACAACTTCTGAAACTTCAATAAAACGGAAGTTATATCAAGTTTACATGAGATGGTACAAACAATCTCGCCGAAAAACGCAAAAAATACGACACATCTTAATTCGTCTCCCAAAATAGTATCCTCACTTAACTCAGTGACGCGTGCTACTAAAGTACATTCGACGATGCACAGACGTTTGCTCGCTTGGCAGCCCAGATATGTGGACACATGCGTATTAATATGCAGAAAGTCCTCTGAAAATACATACAATATATATGCTTATGAATACCCAATTAGAAATCATGTAATAAACATATACATCTACCCATAAGAACGTGGACTTCAGCAGGCATAGCCAGATAGGCACACGTATGTGCATACAGGTAAACGTACAGAATTGTCACCATGCGAATTAACGCATTTACTTCGCTTTCCTATATAAAACTTCAAATCCATACATGAAAAATTAATTATTAACCGTTTACATGTACACAAATTCAAGCATTAATTGATGTGACAGCATATTTACCCAACAACCCACCAGAAAATTCGACCGTTCAAAAAATATCCCCCCAGGTGTGGAACGAAACCTGCTATCGCACACCACGGGCTACTTTCAAACATTTGTCAAAGTCACAAGTGGAACAAAATTCATGTAGTATAACAAATATTTCTACTACTCATCAGTAATCTAAAATATCGCCTTGCAGGTTTAATGAGTTCTGTGATCTCAACCTGTCTCGGAAGTCCTAGTCGCGGGGTTATCGATTGGAGTTAACAGGCAGTAACTGTGTCTCCTCTCGAGACGATCGGGCAACCTGATCATTGCTCACAAGCGAGAGTGGTTGAGCGTTCAGAGTTGATAATTCGGTCGTACCTAATGTGAGGTCAATGGCGCAGTGGTCAACACGGTTGTCTCATGATTGGAATGGCCGCAGTTCAAATCCCGGCCGTGGCAAGGATATGCACTACTGACGTGCTCTAATGAGAGCGAAACTCGAGTCTAGTGCTTCTTTTCGAAAGAGGCTGGCTGGAAAGTCTATCTGAATGCGAAGGCTGCGATCAAATGTGAGTGATGGTCAACTTGAAAATAAACCAAATCCCCGACTACTCATCAGAAATATTTCTAAGACCTTTTCAAATTTCGGATATCAAATCGAGAACTTGGCGAAGGCATGTGTCTGTTGACATCCTGATGCTTGATTGGTGCGATCCGGAGACTGACCACTGAGTTTTGTGTTGGTGTTCAGTGGTGGTGTAAGGGTAGGGACAAAAGAAAAGGAGTATCAGAACCTGGCTGCTCTAACAAGCAGAAACAAATCATACTTCGATCAGTACAGAGTAGGAAAACGGTTGTTCTAACATTTGTCTAGCTCTCTCTTGAATTTATCTACGCTCGCGGCCTCAACGATCTTCGCTGGCAACTTGTTCCGCGAGTTGGTTACCCGGTTAGTGAAAAAGTTATATCGGACAGCCAATCGTGATCTTGATTTTTTTAACTGAGAACCTATGAAGTCTTGAATCTCTGTCCTGACCAATCTCGAACAAACCTGCCATGTGGCTTGATCCAGTGTGATGGGTAATTTTGTACATTCCAATAAGGTCTCTTACCCGCCTGCGTTCGAGCAAAAATAAGTTCAACGAAGTTAGTCGGTCTTGGTAGCTTAGACCCTTCGTACCGCACACAATAAGTGTGGCGAGCTTTTGGACTTTTTCGTGGGTGGCTATGTTTCTTCGGAGATATGGTGACCAAGCTTGGACACTATTCCAAATGGGGACGAACTATAGCCGAGTTCAGTGGAAAAACACCGCTGGACAAGGGTTAGCGATCGTTGATTTCAGTCAATATAACGCCCGCCGCGCTTTTGTTGCGGATGCGGATGCGGAGTAAACGTACTAGTGACTTGGATACCCAAGTCTCTTGTTTGCTGCTTAGCTGTTACCTCAACTGTCTGTCCATATTCATCCATTGAATACCTGGGCGTTGACTGGAGAGCTTTGGTGAGGATATGAATTTTGAGAACGTTCAACGGTAGATCCCACCCTATCGTCCATTCGCAAGTTTTCAGGATGTGCCCTTGGAGGGCGGTCGAGTCCTACGAACTCCCGACCAGCTTTATATTGTCTGCACACGGATAACATGGATAGACCAAGTTGTTTGTCAGGTCGTTTAGGTATACCAGGAGCTCTGAGAAATTTCTGTTCACAGAAAAACTTACAGATCCTCTCTCGTAATATTCGTTCGAAAATTTTCTTGACAACATTAGTCAGACTTACTGGTCGGTAATTCCCAACTTCTGATCGGCTGCCACCTTTGAAGATGGGAATTATAATGGCTTCTTTCCAGTCTCTCACCACTACCCACGTTTCTAATGTGAGGATGAACAGTTGGGCAAATGGTGACGCCAACAATTTGGCCAGAGGTTTTAGGACCGCCGGATGGATGTGTTCAAGTCCTGCGGACTTCGTGCTGTTCAGCTTGGATATCGCTTGCTCAAAGTTGTGATGCGTAATGACCTGATCCATCATGGACACCCTCACGGCATTAGGCCGAAGCTCCGGTGCCTTGTTGTCTGAGCGATAAAGGCCTTGAAACTGTGACATAAACGCGTCCGCTTTGCCCTTGTCAGTCGATATCACTTCCCCGTTATTGGGGAGTGTGGTTCAAATTTCCTTTCTTAGAGAGGATCTGGACTGAGCATAACCATAAAACCTCTTGGGGTTCTATCTAATACCTTGTGCTAGGTTGAGCTCATAGACTAGACGAGCATTTCTTGCTACCTTGATTATTCAGTTCGAGCCTTTTTGTAAATCATGTAGCTTTTTTGCGTCTTATGTTGCATATACGCCTTCCAAGCTATATACTTACGTTGGAAATCTCTCTTGACCATGGGACAAACCCACTGCTTCCAACCTCTCCCACCGATTTGTTTCTGAGGGATATTATTATATGTAAAAACCCTGATGTTATCGACGTAGATCGACCACAGACTGTCGACGTCCTCTATGGAGACCGTTGGGTTGCAGGCCATCTTACCAGCTTCCAATATTAGTTTCTTGTTGTCTATTCTGTGATGCAGTTGCACCTTGTGTGTCTGCTTTACTAACAGGGAAAATTGGAACGAAAAATAAATCGTTACGTGATCACCCTTCCCCAGTGTTGCTACAGGCAACACGTTTGTGACGTCCATGCTGTGCCGAGTTAGGATCAGGCCTTGCACTGAGGCCATCTGACCGGGTCGGGAGCTCGTGGCTACTCTTACATGCTGTGCTAGTGTGAATTTGTTGATTAGGCCGAAGGGCTTGTGATCAAACCCTCTACCACTAACAGATTTCGAGGGCCAGTTGACTTTAGGTGCATTAAAATGTCCTAAAGCGAGCAGGCGATAGCCTGTCAAACAAGTTCATTGAAATTATTACAGTAATGCTTCGTCTTCCTCTGGTGTTGCACCCGCACTACGGTACACTCCGAATTCCATCAGTGGGTAATTGACGTGAGGCAGGATAACAGGGGTCTGAACACCTACGCAACTGCGGTTATAGTCCACGGGTGACTATATTATAGAACGTTTGATCAACAAAAGGCCGCCGCCCCCGACTGCACTGCTATGTTCCCTGCGATACCACTGGGATCCACGCGCCAAATCCCCCAGATCTATTTCTTTTTTGAGTCAGCTTTCTGTGAGGAAGCAAGTATCTACGGAGTGAATCGCTGTTTGCAGCTCGTCCCTCTTGCTAAGAAGGCTGCATACAGTCGCTCGCATGAATTTTGGCACCGATGATCTGGCCTCCTGACTACTCCGCCAGTTAGTCGTATCTAATCTATCGGAGGCCTGCTTCAAATGTTTCATTTTGAGCGGCTCAAAAATTTCGTGACACGTCCAGTCGCATGGTTCGAAGATTGGTATGATCATCAGCCTCATTTTTTGGCTGTAGTGGCCTAATCAACCAAATGATGGGAAACAACCAACACATGATAACACTGAAGAAACCGTAATGGTACGGGCGTATACGAAAGATGCGCATAAGTAAAAGAAAGTCGTATCCAGAAAATGCGAATGACTCACTGACAAGTCAAAATCCGTGGGAATGGATGAGTCACCGCTAGAAGGAAAAACAACGACAAGGGGTAGGTCCGGACGACGACTGGTAGATCGTTCCACACACGACGTAAAACGACAAACGTTCGGTTTTGACAAGTTAACAAACACACGGAGCTGGAAGAAAAGCGTTTCGCCGTGTATTACCTCACCAGCCCAAACATGAACACAACCGAAGAAGACAGAGACGGCACACGGTGACTCCCGATTTTGATCAAGACAACCAAATTCAAAAAAGTGATGACGATGCTTTCAAACAAGTGTGAAGGTGAAGTTAACGGAACGGTACAAAAATATACAAGGGAGTTGCAAAATGTAGTTCCATACTGTAGTTACTACATGCCCAATGAAATCCGGTTTCATTCTTCAGATGGTCAAATGGGCTGGCAAATGTGTAATGATGGTTGATAGCATGTATCCCGTATCTCGAGAAGGCAGATAATGTGTTTGAGCACGATACATATTGAGACAAACCTGACGGGCTAAGAGGGCATAAATCGGTCTGAACAGATTTAAAAAGTGACAAAGAAACAGCAGGGGATATCCCACCGGGCAGTTTCAAATTCCCATGCACTTGACGGGAAAATGCTGCGCAAGCATCCTAGTTCCATGTGTTAAGGGCACACATCGGAATCATGACCTCTCAAGATAGTTTTCTCGAGGTGCTGCACTTGGGCGTTTTGGGAACTAAGGAGTTGGGAGGTGTATTGTCCCTATTCGTCCGCTATTGATTATGGTAGAACTCCGAATGCCATTTGTGCTCACTTTGTTTGGAACTTTTGTATATGTTCGAACGTCTATTTGGACAGCCAGCGATTCAAAGAAGTCCCCATGCATTCGAACGTACGACTACAGTGAGACCACCTCCGACGTTAGCGAAATCCTACACTTCATGCGACGTGACAGCCGTCTTACTAGCGCCACCATACCTGTCCACATTACCTTGTGAATGTAAAGCGACCACGGAACACTAACACCAAAGATAGTGTGTTGATGTGAGTATCGCAGCCCCATTCATTGCTGTATAATAAATCCGCCCTATCTTCAACAATGCGGGCCATATTCACTAGAATGACGAGATTCTAGCCATTACCGCTGGAGACGCCGCCTAACCAGTCTGACACTTTTTCAAATTCTGAAGATTGACTATAGTTTCCGTTGACATTCGTCCTTTTGGCAGCTTTCGTACGGTTGTGTTATGGGTTCTCTCACGCCGAGCTCATCAGCGCCTTTACCTGTTGCAGTAAAATTTCTTTACGAACTCAGTGCCTCTTCATTACTTTATTACTTCTCACCAACACAAGATAGGGAAAATTTGGGCGTAAAAACCACGATAAGACTCACGCCGGACGCTCGTTTACCGTTCTGCTGTGTTATCGTTTCGTTTGCTTAATAGTTCGGTTTCGCCTACATTTCGTTTGCCGACCCCTAGTTTGTTGATTGCGTTATTCTCAGCTTGTCATCTTCTGTTCGGTTGGTCCCAAATACAAGTGGGCAGCTAAAATCGCGGTTTATGGTGTATGCTGAAGTTCAGTGAACTTTCTTCATCAACCCCACTCACCATACCACATTTCGAGTGTGCATAGCGTGTTTCTAATATTTGTGTATCTTGTTTAAATTCGCTTAGTCGCTATGGACTTTGAAGAGGTAAATTCGGAGTTTTCGTTTCCCTCATCCACCACCACGTCAGCAGTTCCTACTTCTAGGATTTCGCTTCAGACTTGCGGTTCGCCGTTTTGAAAAAGGGGTTTAACCACCAGCTCATAGTAGATGATCCGGACAATTCTGTCAGCTTTGCGCATACTTTTCTCAAGATAGGCTGAATCTGGTCAGCGATATATTGCTGAGATAAGCAGCTGATCGTTCAGTCGGCTGACCAAACGATTCTTAATGGAACGCAGCCGTCCGAAATGTTTCCACAACTGTCCCACCGGTTACACTTGGGCGACAAGAATTCATTCATTCTTTTTCGAGAAATGCAGCATGCAGTGGGCAAACCACAGTTGCTGGTGCCACTTTTTTAAAAGTTGTAGTTGCAACGACTCCCTCAGTGTACACGGGAACTGTTGTCACTGTTGCCCTCACGTTTGCTTGCTGATCTAGCGGCCTCAGCCAATGCAATGCAAGAACTTTTTCAAAGCACAGCACCTTCGCAGTTAGTTGGGTAGACGGCTACTTACAACACGGCTGTGGATATTCTTCTGACAACGAAGGACTCCCAAGTAGTAGTCCTGTGCACGGCACTTGAACGTCGTGGACACAACCTTTTGGAACCAAAAGCTGAGGTAGCCCAGTTGCGACGTAAACCAGCCGACCTTCGTACCAACATCTAACGTACCGGTTCACTGTTCAAAGTTCTTGCGGTTATTATCCGACCTCTGTCCGAACCAGCGATTAGCAGCCTTGATACCGTGAGACTTCTGGTGGAACGCTAGACGATACATATCATCGTCTAACCGTCACGATGGCAAACGTTCAGACAGGCAGTCAGGTGCGTTACAGCGACGACAGTCACAGGCCAGTTAAAAAACGGTCGCATCAACTTGAGATGAGCAAGGGATTTGCAATTAGAATCCGGCGCAACACTCTCATCAGCCCATGACAACAGACGGCCGTTAACTATTGAGTCTGAGCTTTTGTTTCCGACAAGATTTCCGCTGAGTCTTCTATGTGTCTGATATTTCTTCCTTCATCGTTCATACCGATTTCCCCCTCTTGAGTTGCTGGTCGATGCACGTCGTTCTCGCCAAACAGACACCTCAACAAAACTCAGCGTTCGAGAGTAACCGTCACACACAGCAGTGATCACTTCAACGTTACCTGAATCCTTAGTTTGCTAGCCATATGAAACTCTCTTTTCCGAATTCCCTCAACTGATCCGGCTCACTAATGAACTGTCGGCCGTGAAAACCAATGTCACGTTTCGAGTCAGCACACAAGGGCCGCCATTTCAAAGTCGTCCACGTCCCTCAGCTCCCGATGGCGTGGAAGTTGCACGGGACGATTATAAACATATGCTTCAACTGAGCGTTATCCGTTCGTCTAACGGTCTGTGGACTCCAGTGAAGGACCGAGTGATCGAAGTGGCGGATAGCGAGTGGCGCCTACGTGACGACTACCGGTTGACAAACAAAGCAGCCATTCCCTGTAGGAACCCATTTCCTCGCATTCAAGACTCGATGGCAAATCTGACGGGAAAACGAGATTTCTGAAACCCCAGAGATATAACTTGAAAAATAACATATATTTCTCGAAGCATATGTGAGAAGCACGCTGGGCTATGTGAGATTACTGCAGATATTTACAAACGATATAAAACAAATATTTGAACACTAGCACAAACGTGAAGCCTGCTGTCAAAAAGGACCTAGTCAAAAAGCAAACGACTGTATTTTATGAAACTTAGACGCCCACAACATAGAAGAAGATAGTTCGTTCGCTTCACGGATATAGTTCAAAAAAATGAGAGGGTGTACTAATTTGCCTTTTACGAGGGTGTAGGATGGGCAATTTTTAATAGTTCAAGGTCACCACGGATGGAACGTCTGTAACACGCGACCAAAACTAGTTAGCCCGCAAGGATCAAATTCAAAGTGATAATCCTCACACGGCTGTTTCGTTCAACTTTCAGGCTTTTACGTCAACGTTGTGCACAAGGATCTCGAATCAACGGACGGTCAGACGAACAAGCAGGACACTTGTATTTAAACGCAACTCCCTTGAGCTTTTGTACTCCTAACCTTTTTGATACTCTATTATTGCCGTGTGTTGCGTAGTACATCTTCGGTCATAATCTTTGTCTGCTCTTCTGGCGCATGTTGCACATCCAAAGGCATCGTTGGAGTGTTTCGTCGCCAAGGGATAAACACAGGCGTCCGGAAGAAGTTAGGATAAATGAATAAATAATATATATTTCCCGACGCATATGTGAGAAGCACGCTTGGTTATGCGCGATCACTGTGGATATTTGCAAACCATACATAAACGAATAATTTAACAGCAGCACAAACGTGAAGTTTCTTGCAAGAATTACGTGGTCAAAGAGAGGACGACTGTAGTTTATGGAAGTTTCACGCACGCAACAGAGAAATAGGCAGTTTGCTCATTTCACCGATTCAGACTCAAAAATGGGATGTGACACTAATTCACTGTTTACAAGGTTGTGGGATGAGCGATTTTTTAAAATATTTCAAGCGTAGTAGCATGTAGTGCGCCGCCATGTTGTTTTGCCACACATACTCCCTTCCGCTTCCTTTCAGGTCCTCGAACACGTGGGTTGGCCGCGTCCGTGCAACGGGCTGAGGAAGGTGACCAACCAGAACCTGAGGTCGGCGGTCAGTGAG
>QNGE01001591.1:129119-157016 GCA_008508345.1 Paragonimus westermani
GTTCTTTTAGTTTTTGCTACCTGGAAGCATACTTGTTCAGAGAAATTGAAGGAGTTTGAGTACCGTATTCCAAGATCCCTGACCGAAGTGGCTGTGTCAATATTAAAACCATCTAGTGAGATGGAGCCATGGAGTAATTTACAACCATAAGTGAGGATGTTCGATTTGTCTGCTGAGAACGACATCAGCCATGTTCTGCACCACAACTGCAATGACGCTAGGTCCTGTCGTATATTTTGTAGACAGAAAGTGATACTACTGCCCTGGCGGAATGTGTAAACGATTTTGATATCGTCAGCAAACAGAAAGGGCTTGCCATGTGTAATAACGTCGCACAGATCGTTTATGTACATTAAGAAGAGCAACGGACCCAGAACGCTTCCTTGGACCACCCCACTAGTTGCTGGTTTTGATGTTGAATAGTGCTCTCCTATTTTGACTGTTTGAGTGCGACCTTCGAGGTATGACGACAGCCAGCTATACAAGGGATCTTGTATGCCAAAAGATGCTATTCTGATTGATCGACTTTGGTGATGCAGGGCGGAAAATCCCAGAATCTTGCAAACGATTGGGTAGAGTCCGACGCAGGATTTCGTCGATTGCTCGAAAACGTCGGAAAGTTGAACATCTCGTTAACCGTTCAGCTGAGACGAAGTTCCGTGCGTCTATCTGCGAGACAGAAATTGTCTACCGTAGGGACTTCGAACTTTCAAACCCGCCGTCTGGTCTTAGCAACATTGTCAGACTTCCCAACGTTTGTTGGTGATGACTGTCTCCGACTGAACGGCGCTTATCCGCATCCGGATGATATCTTGATCGTAAGCTCATTAGAGGTAGAACAGCGCACACACTTGCGCCCACTGTTTGCCCGTCTTTCGTGTCATGAGGTGGCAGTTCACTTAGATGAGTGCTCCTCAGGAACTCCCCGCGTCACGTTCTTCGGTCACAATACGTCTACGCGCTGGGTCGAACCTCTCCCCGATAAATTGTACATGATAGTTGACTAGCCGCAACCGACTTCGTCCTAACAACCTCACCATTTTGACGCTGTGGTAAATTTTTGCCGCCGTTTCATTCCCAACTGCACCCATCTAATCCAATCGCTCACTCACCTACTCAGAGGTAATGTACGCTCATTTTTATCTACGGCTGCCGTACAAGGACCCTCCACACTTGAAAAACAACTGTTGTAAATATAGCGTCGCTGTCACGTACCACACCTCCGCTTCTTTAGCGCTGATTGTGAGCGCATCAAACGTGCCATTAGGAGCCGTTCTGCAACGAAAACTGGGTTACAACTGGTACACATAGACCTTTATCTCCAAGCGTTTACGACCAACCAAGTCGCAGTAGAGTGCTCTCAGTAAAGAAGTGTCATGGTTGTGTCTTGGTATTCACCCTTTTCTTCATGCACTTGAGGGCAGGAATTTCATCGTTCTAATAAACCATGAGTCGTTAACATACACTCTGTGCTCAACAGCCGGCATGAACCTCCACGGGGATTTGACACCCGGATTATATCGTTCAGTTTGCGACTGATACCCATCACATTCCACATATTCCAAACCGGTTCTCCGAGGTCCTCGTGCGTCATTGCTACAGAGAACACGGCCGATAGATCAATCGATGTAGCGGGAATTGCGGCGGCCTAGGACAATGATTCGAAGATAGAACAACTCCGTCAGCCCAAACCCTTAGGCTACAACTGGTCACCATGAATTCACCCGGGGGAATTATTCATCACACTTCGCGAAACACCTCTCACCCAGTCATTCCGTTGGCTCCCCGCCGCCGAATTTTAACTTGTTGCATATGTCTCACCTAGGCAGACGCTAAGTATTCAGTATGGTGACCGAACGGTTTGCTTTGCGCAATGTCAATCAAGACATTCACACACGGGCCAAATCCTGCGCGTACCGCCAGCGGTCTAAAGTTCATCGTCACAAGCGTGCTACAGTGGAACATTTTGCAGCTCCTGATGACGAATAAGTGATGCACAATTTGCCCCCGGACCCTTACCACCATTCAGTGTGTGCACATATGCCTTGTTGGATCAAAGCTCCACCAGCTCCAACTTGTCCATCGAATTACGCCACACGAACGTTCTCGGAACGCGGGGTTGGCCAGTTATGTTGCTGGTTGTAATGATCACGGACAGCAGGTCAAAGTTTGACAGAGCCTTCTTGCCACTAAGCAAAGCGTTAAGATGCGGTCGAATTTGTACAACAGCTTACGAGTTATCCCGAAATTCATATGGACAACTGAAAAGTTTTTAAACGCCAAAACAGTCCTCCGTGGCACGAGGTTCTGCCATCAGTCTCGGTATGTACTTGAAAAACGTTGAAGACCGACCTGCACACCACCCTTTCTCAGTTAGTATAAGAGTGCTCTTTACGTTTCTTCGAAAGGACGGTTGCTCCATCCGCACAGGGACACATCAAATTCCCGGAGTTATGTGAACATTTGGCCTAACACCTGGTGACTCCGACCGACCCCATCAAGGGAATAGGCGGCACAATTGGACGCAGATTCCTGCCCGTCAAACAGTTCTGACGTTTCAGTTTGTGCGGCTACTCTCCAAAGACTTTTGTCCTCGCTGTCCACAGGCCCGTCCCTCGTTCTCGCACGCTACAATGGATCTTCTGTCTTACAACGCAGTGGTAAGCGCGAAGTTACCTCTATCGGTAGGACGAAGCTAGCGTGTATAGAGGTACTTGATGTAGGAACCTATTCGCGACAAGCAACAACCCCATGACCAATATACTTCCTGATGTTTGTACGGACTGGGGTTGATTCGCGACTCCGCCGAATTCGAGGACGTCAAGCCACTAGAACAGACGTGGTCGAGAGCCTCGGACGCCAGGACCATCCGCCGACTACGTGAACGTACATCTTGCCTAGTTTTCCCGTTGTTGCTGCACTTGCTTAGTTGATTATGGACAAATTTAACCACAACAACTCAACAAGCCGTTTCTCCCGAAAGACACAAGCCCTGTCCACTTGGATACAACTGGAGTGGAAACTTGACGAGGCTGTCGCTATCCACTGGCGAACATTGCATACTCCAAAAAATGCGGGTCAACCAGTCATCACCTTTGTGGGGAGTGAAGGCCGCGCTTCGTGAAAAGATGTTGGAATGCTTGAAATTCTGCGAGGACCGCCTACGATGGACATGAACAAGGCTACGAGTATGATAGGTGGATTACAACCTGCCTGTTCTCACTTCCCCTGCATATCTATGATTACCGACCTTTCAAACCATGCTCTCTTGACCAATTCGAACCGTTCTGCCGCCCCTTCTGCCGACCGTAGGCGCGATTTGTGTGGCAGGAGTAAATTGAACCATTCTTGCCCGTATCAACGTTTGCGGCTAACTGGAACATTGCTACACTGTCAAACTTGTCTCTCTGGTTTTTTCCTAGGGAGCAGCTCTGTCGTGATCCACTTCGTTAATCGTTGAATATATTAGAACTTCTGCCGCCGCTTGCACCCCTTTTGTTTTAAACTGTTGTATCCTGAAACACTCATTCAAACCTCCGGGGATACAAAAAAGTAACCTGTACGTTCGAACGCACCACTGACGTCGCACGCTCGTCTACTCCTTCACTTTGTTGTCGCTTCGTTTTTTACTCTTCCTCCTAATTTGACTTCACGTATCAAATCCTTGTTTACTGACTGCGTTATTCTCAACCGGTCGTCTTCAACCTGCCTGGTTCTGCAGAATGATCAAGAATGAACAACGCACACTCCAAACCACAACCAAATACAGTCTCCATTGAAATCTTATTCTAATTGACACAGACAGGCAAGAACGGGGCTAAATTTAGCCCACACAGTCTGTCACCTAGTGTCGTAATAGCTCGTCTGTTGTCAGTAGGCAGTGTGCCAGCGACATAAATGTGACTCCGGATTCAGACATTTTGTGCCCGAGATATCAGCGATGAACCGAGTAAAGGACCGTCGGGGAAGTCGCCAATTCACCGAAAATATTGTGTGTCGAAAACTAACAAAGTACACCTATATGCGACCTCCATGGTTGGCACGGTCACGCGCCACTTCGTCCTTCAACCCTTGTGCCAAATCTCTGGCATCCCACCTGCGCGCCTCCACGCTCACATGCCTACATCCCGCCTACGAACACCACTGTACTGTTCGGCTCACATTTGGTCCACCGTTGACTTGATCTGATTGGTCACAATACCTTTCCCTATGATCTGGTTTGTGACCGTGTCGTCTTTGAAATAAGTGACATAAAGGAACTCTCCCTGGAGGCCAGTCTTCTCTCTATGTCCATGCTTTAGCCTCGGGTGGTTGAGTTGGCCGGGAAATCACAAACTAGTTGTGCATATTCTGTAGTCCGTTGTTCGGTACCGTTAACCATCGTTCCGTTATACGTCGTTCCACTGACCGTTATTCCGTAGTCTGTTTACGTGACCGTAGGACATTGGACGAGTTACAAAAAGAGCAAACCTGGACTTGGAGATAATGAAATGAAGATTCGATATGGTTTAGCTGGAGGTGCCTTAGTAGTGAATAAAGCAGTCCGACAAAAAGGTTGAATACATGTAAAGATGACGTCAGTGTAATGCCAAACAACATGACCAACTGGATGCTACCCTACCAATGTACCGGTATGGGGCATGCGCTCGTCAGTGCGTACCATATAGGAATTCCAGCGCACTACGATCCCTTCTTTTCGTGATAATACACCAACCTTGACTCACGTTATTTTACCCACTTGCTGTTAACTACAGCTGCGGCACTGAATACTCCACAGTATTCCTCGCACTCTAACCCCCAGCTTAGACATAAGAAATATGCCGTCACAAATTCCCAGTCTGGTACACAAAAGTGGTTTAAACGATGTACAAAGTAACTGCCCCATTATTAAACACCTATGTGAGCCGTATGGGCAGCATGAGATCTCATTTGTCCCAAATGGCACGCAGTGGCTTCAACTTCGTTTAAGTCCGTGTGCTACTACAGAATCAATCAGCCTAGATTCAAGCGGTAGGTTGCAACAAATTTTTAAATAAACACTCAGAAGTGGTTTGAACGTTTTTTTACCTGAAGAGCAGCCGCTCCACTAGTAAACGATTTGTTTAATCTCTTTGGGCGATACTTGGTCCCAGTGGCACTGGCTAGCCCTGATTGGCTTTGAATGACCCGCCCGGGTCCTAAATTTAGTTAAAGTCATGTGCTATCAGAACAAGACTTGCATACCAGTCAATATACACATGAATTTATGTCACACCACGCGACACTTGTCTTGTCACTGGGAGCAAAGTTAGGATTGCGCATTGTACCGTCACCAGTCACGCAACTCACCGAACCAAAGCGAGCGCGCGGAATGCTTTGGGCAGGCTGCACTTTTGGAGCACGTGCGATGAATACGGTACCAATACCATAAGGTAGACGCACATAATGTAAGCTGTTTGATTAAAAAACTGCGAAGTAGCAAGTACTCACAAATGACATTGCACTATTATGTCTATCAACTCAGTTTCAGCCCAAGTCGCACCCAGTTACTCTTCGCTGATGTGCGAGAAGTCCTTCAAAACTATGGCTGGAGAAAATACAGACGGAGCACTCGATGAACGGAGTGTGCAACTGTTCTCGTATAACGATGTGAACCGTAGTGACCCGTGGCAACTGCTAGAACGGTTATAGGTCGTCGGATGAAGAGAATATGGGCCTGAAACGCGTTGTCTCTATTAGCTCCACATAGCTACATGGCATTCAAACGGACAATCCAAAGATCCAAGTCGCGCGACCCTTATCATTATCCCGGGCACAGAAAGCTGCTGCACGTTTTGAAACCACATGAAACTACATATGTTAGACAGTTCACTAAAATCCTTAGGAAGCCACGTTACGCTATGCAAATACGGGATCGTTTCCTGTTACACAGTAACAAAAAGCATTAACACTCACTGAGTGACAGACTTGAGCCTCTAGGGGCTGATTCCCACAAACAGTATCATCTAGTCAATCCTTCTGGTGTGTGCTTTTTTTGCTTCCTCGATCGCCTAATGCTGGAAAGAATAATAGTCTATAACTTGCCTCCTGGAAGGAGGGCATACGATGGTTGTGGCAGTCCGTCTCACCATGTTCGTCACTGCTTCGAGCAAACAGCATCCAACATGCAATTAAAAGGCGTCAATCTGATTGTCCTAATGGTTCAACAGCTCCGGTTCACTCAGGTAGTGTCGATACCATCGTCGCGACCCAAGAAGAAGTGTTTCTCAGGGCCAGGTGGACAGTCACACCTTTCTGCATAGTATACACATGTTTTGCCTGTCATCGATTTGTAGGTGTCGACAGTCTAAACTCGACGCTATTTCATTCAGGTGTGTAAGGCTTCATACGCAACGGAATATGTGGTTGATGAAAACACTTTGCTCGGGTGCTTCATGGACTAACGTTTTTCTACGGAGATTTCAGAATCTTTCTTTAATCTAACCGGAATGCCCACCTGCGAATCAGCTACACAATCGAAACAATGCAGTACGCTATGTTCTCTACATTTTAACTAGTTCTTTTGGTATCGGGTTAGTCTGAAGTCTGATGCTTTTATTTCTCTAACTCATTCCAAAATGTTTTGTAGCTTTCTTAACTGTAACCCCATGCCTCTTTCATACTGCGGATGCGTGGACCAACTAAGGACGAACAACCTACCCAAAGAAAGTTATGCTCTGTCTTCTTACGTCTACACTTGCAAAGCTGACGAATTCACGAGTCAAGTACATCCTGGAACTTCCACCCGCCAACAACTTATAAACTTGACAATCTGACAAGGGAATATTTTTAGGCGGTGCAGGAAGCAGTAGTTGTCTGTTCTATATCAAAGGCTTAAGGAATTACAAACAACGTCAGTCTTCTCGAGCCAAAAGATTGATTTCAGTTTGGTGAGTACGCTCTGCAAGGCACAAATTAAAATTGCACCAGAAGTTTCGGGTTCCCCACTCCTTTAACAACCACGATCTTCGGTTACCATCTACGCAGACGTTTACTCGCTGAAGTGCGAGAACTGTCAATTGTTGTCTACATCCTCGTCCAATTCAACCCCCTGAGTGATATCAGGAAAAGTAGACTGGTCGGATCGTGGAATTCTGTCTGGCAAACAGTGCCAGTAAGTTAACGGTGGTTATTTCCTACAACACTGGCGTTCGCAACACTGCTGAAGGACCTCCCACTGCTAATGGGGCTCTGATCACACGTCCAAAGGTTAGATACAGTGTAGAGTAGATAATGGTCATTGTGGTTTTTCCGTCCCTCATGACCACGTCTGCGACACGAAGACAAACGGAGTATAACGAAGGCTATATTCAAGTAAATGCCTTAGCTAAGCACTGTTTGGTATTGAAGAAGCTTATAGCACAGGTGTTGCAGAATGCACGGAAGAACCGCTTGTTGACGAAAACTCGTGGAAGGATTGTTTTGCTATACCTAACTCCACAATCTCCAGAAATCTACCATTAACGCACTTCCGCAGGTTTAAATTGGGATTCGAGAGCCTAATGTTTCTTTCAATCAGATCTATTCTCAGGTGTCAAAGATCCATGAACAACATATTTAAAACTGCACCATCCCATCACCGCACAAGGTTGTATCTATTTAGCCTTTCCAAGAACTGCTCACAGTTGTTAAATCTCAACTTGTTCTATGTGATTGCATTCGGTGATTTTGTACACTGCTCATACGTAGTAAAATCAGTAAACGACGTGGAGGATTTGAAGTAAACTTTGCTCGTTTTTCAACCAGAAGGTGAAACTATGACTTCAGGGGAAACTTGTGTCTCCTTGCCGTGTCATCAAGGTCAGTCTAACAGTCTGCGGCCCGAACGCCCAATTCGCTCTCACCACTGACCCGCCGTATGTGATTGCAATCACCGTCAAAAAAATCCATACGCAGAAAATGCCCTCTTTTTTGTTTTCGGGACGATTAGCGCCTAAAAGGGTCTAAAAACGGAGTATGTTTCCCGATTCCGAGCCCTTGAGACTGTCTGTTGCTCTGTTGACTACACATGCGCGCAGCATTCAGTGTGACACGTCTCAGATGAACTGCATTACATTCGACTGGTTCAACCATCTCGTCCTGGCAAGCGTCACACGCTAAAGGTCATCGAACGAAAATTTGGTTAGTTCTCCATTAGCACGTAGGTTAGCCATTGATCTTAACACTGCATCGGATGTCATTCTAATAATGTGCTTAAACACACAAGCAGCAAATCTCCCATACCACACCCATTCGTTGCCCCCTTTGAACTCTTCCATCTGGGGTTTTTCGGCACATTACCGCCTTCAAAGATTTTACTGAAATGCTAACCGAGCTGATGGTTTAGCCAGCTTGCTCATGACGCTACGTTCTAAAATCGGCTCAGTAAGAGATTGATTGCGTGTGTCTTACATGTATTCCTATTGTTGACACAACTGAGCTGCCGAGAATGAAACTGGCCCCATTCCATCCTGGTGTGGCCTGTGTGTCTGTATTTCACCTGTCTACCCTTGAACGCGTGTGCGCATACTCTCCCTCTTTCACCCCGATCCAGAAGATCCAATCGTGTTAACTACACAATCGATTGGGGGACTGCTTGCGGTATCTATGTCTTATCATCAGTATGGTGTCATTCCCGCATTTAAAAAAGCTACACTTTATTTTCGCGACATGTCCTCATTATACCCGCGGCTGACTACATGTCAAAGCTGGGAGCCGGACGCGGTTGTAAACTAACATCTAGTAATTTTCATTGCATACTTTCACGGAAGAAAATGCGGTGTTCTTGTATGGATGTTTCTCGCTTGAAACTTCCCGTCAGCTATGAGGCTGTTAATTAATTCGCTATTGGGGTGAATTCGTGAGTTATTGGAATTAGTCCATGGGTCTGTGCTGAGAAGTCTGAGAGCAGGAGACCCCTAAACCAACTTACCGCAGAAATCTTGGAGTCGAATGTTCCCGAGCAACGTAGTGGATTTCGAAAGAGTCGCGGCACACTCCCCACGGTGTTCACAAAATCCCAGCTTGTGATAGCACTATAGATGAGACCACTAATTGTATACTGTTTGTAAAGTTCGGCAAGAAGGCTGAATCGAAAAGTCGCAAGGTATTGCAGACGCAGCCGAATGGGATACCACGCGGATGAAAACCTGTTGGGTACTCAACGCTTTTGTGCTCCAAGCCTGCTAAGTCAACCTCGATCGTTCGGACGCGTTCATTTGCAGGCGATAATGCGCTTTCTGATCACACTAAAGGTGGACCGCACGTAGTGGTCACGAATATTTTTTGAATTGCTGGTGAGTAGTCAGGGATTTAATTTATTTTCAAGTTGACTATCACTCACAGTTGATCGCAGCCTTCGCATTCAGATAGACTTTCCAGTCAGCCTCTTTCGAAAAGAAGCACTAGACTCGAGTTTCGCTCTCATTGGAGCTCATCAGTAGTGCATATCCTTGTCTCGGAAGCCATAATCACGGGGTTATCGATTGGAGTTAACAAGCAGTAACGGTGTCACCTCTCGAGACGATCGGACAACCTGATCATTACGCACAGGCGAGAGTGGTTGAGCGTTAAGATCTGATAATTCGGTCGTGCCTAGTGTGAGGTCAATGGCGCAGTGGTCAACACGGTTGCCTTATTATTGGAATGGCCGGAGTTCAAATCCCGGCCGTGGCAAGGATATGCACTACTGACGAGCTCCAATGAGAGTGAAGCTCGAGTCTAGTGCTTCTTTTCGAAAAACGCAGGCTGGAAAGTCTATCTGAATGCGAAGGCTGCGATCAAACGTGAGTGACAGTCAATCTAAGAATATTTTTTGGTTCACAAATCAAAAAGTTTGGGACTTTTATTTTGGTCTTCTACATGTGATGCTCTGTCCGCGGCTGGGACCTATACCCGTGTGGACGCTGTAGTTAACCACACAAACCTGCAGATTGGGTAGCGAGCAGTCAAGGATCTGCCCCCAAACTCCCAGTCGTCAGTTCTTGTGGGGAATGATGGAAATACTTTCGGATATCTTGATCGCCTGCCTGGATGGATCACAGCCTGGAGCTGAAAACTTAGTTGCCTGGACGTTGTTGTTGGCATGGTTGTGAGGTGGCGAAATCTGGCCACGATACCAAATAAATGTGATGCATTCCACAGTCTTTCAAGTGTAATGCCCAAGAGCGGTCCTTCTTGGTCGTTGGTCGAAAGAGCCCTTCATCGTTTAGCAAGGCGGATACGAACAGGCCCGAACACACGTGGATATCCGGCCAGCATTTTTGCCGAAACTTTTCTCGATGGTGCTTGAAAAACGGATCCCGGGGCAGCTTCATTAAATCACTATAAGGTTGAACGACCTGCGCCTCCTCACAACAAGCCTAACTTTCAATCTGTGAATCGGGTAACCTTCGATAGCACAACTGCCCACTATCCGTAATTAAAGGTTCCTTGAGCGTGACAGTTTTCTTGCTGCAGTCGACCTCAAACAGTTATTACTTCTGAATTGGAAACTCAGTGATGTGCCCAATAGCATTTAGCTAGCTATATCAGTTTTCTTCGAACAATGGGGCATGCTCAACGTAAATCGTCTTCAGAATGATCCCTGTGAATATCAGTCATCCGTGTGGAAGTCAAATGATCAGGTATGTTTGGAAACCACGCACAATTAGCAGAACAGTGGATGAGTAGCAAGCAGTGCACAGATATCTCCAACAAACCTTTGCCGGATGTACATCGCACGGTTTCCGAATTCGCTGAAACTTTTACCCAGATGTTTCCGGTGCGAAAACTTTATATTTACCCCCTTCTTATGAGCCCCCCACGTTTGCAGCGTAAAAGAACTTATTCACTGGCAAGCATTGTTACACTGATCTTCAGATCTTTTTGCGATACATTAACTTTTAGTTAACTTGCTACATATGAGGGATGTTTTTGTTGTTCGGTTTGATTTATCAAAGTGACAAGCGAGGTAATTTTCTACAATCATCGGGCAACATTTACACACATTCAAGCAATTGGTTCGTGCCCTTACGGTATACTTTCGCCTCTGGTACCACCATAATTTGGGTACGCATCCGTTTGTTTTACACACCTATTTGGTTACTTATTATTACCGCTGGAACACTTTTCAAATCTTGTTTCGACCTCGAACGTCACCGCTTGCGTACAGCTTACCGGAAGAAGCCTCGGATGTAACACTGGGGTCGACAAACCCATCTGCATTTGTCCAAGATATAAACGGAGTTGCTCCTTTCTAACTGTACTCTGCTCCAAATGACATATCTGGCCTTCTGCCTACCGAACCGTCAACCTATCAACAGTGTTCAAGGACTCATGAAATTGGCTTGGCCCAATTGATAGGATTAACTCCAAGCACCATTCGGCGCTAAGACACCATACGAATACCAGGCAGACTGTGAATTCACGGTCGACTGGGGTGAAAATCACCATAAGACTGTCAGCTAGTGCTTCGTCTACGAAGGTGATTTCTGATCAGGCAGCTATGGTGACGCAGCTAACTTTGGAGCATGTTCAGCTCACCGGTAGGTTAAATGTTGATCCTACGGCACCCTCCAGGCTGACAAAAGCTCCACCACATTGAACCTCTTAGCCGTTTGTCTTGGCGTGGTTAGTGGCACGACACCACGTTGTAAAGATACACACCACAACCGGACTGAAAATCCGGTGGACTACATATCCTGGCCATGTGATTATCTTTCAGGCACATATGAAACCGTCTGTTTAGTTATACTCCGGCCTCGCTCTATCGGTTGAGCAACGGTGTGGTGAAGCTGGGACCTTCACATTATGCCGTGATTAGGGGTCGAAGGACTGGATAATTTCTGGGTCTACATCAACCACTTCAGCATGGTACCCAGGGTTTGTCTTGTCAGTGGCATCTAAGGAGGCAGAAGTGGTGTACTTCTTTTCGAACAAACCCAATATATGGCCGAATTCATGGCTGACTACAGATATACCCACCACGAAGTAAGTTAATAAATCGCTGAAAGTGGGTTTTCCGGCAAAAGCCGTTTTACCATCAACCGTATCGGTCCGCTCACTTCACAGGACTCCGATCAGCCGCTCGAGTAAGTTTTTAAGTTGAACACCACTCCATTTGATAGCAGCCCTCGCATTCACACAGATCTTTTGGCCAGCCTCTTTCGAAAATAGAACAAATATCGCCTAGCAGGTCCAATGAGTTTGGAGATTTCGGCTTGCCTAGAAAGTCCCTATCGCGGGGTTGCCGGCTGAAGTTAACAGACGGTAACTATATCTCCCGCTGCGACAGCCGAATAACCTGGTAACCACTCACGAGCAAAGGTGGTTAAGCGTTAAGTTGTGATACTTCGGTTGCGCCCAGTGTGAGGTCAAAGAGGCAGTAATCAACACAGTTACCTAATGAAAGCATGGCTAAAGTTTTTACCCCAGCCGTGACAAGGATATGCACTACTGATGAGATGTAGATGTAGTGTAACTCGAGCCTATTGCTTCTTTTCGAAAGAGGCTGGCTGGAAAGTCTATCGGAATACGACGGTCACGAACAACTGAGAGTCAGGTTCAATTTGAAAACGACCGAATCGCCGACTACTCACCAGCACTCGTGCAATTGGCCCGGATTTGTAAAATCCATTAAATACCTCCTGCTCTACCTGGTTTAGCGGCGTGACTTCGTACGTCTGCAATTGCGGTGTCCTGCGACGGAAGCCGTCTGATTTGGAGTTGTTCGCCCAATAAGCACGAAAAAGTTCAGGCAACGAAGGATGTACAGCTTTGCGTTGGAGACTTAAATGGCTGATGAGTATTTCTTTAGTCATAAGATATCCACTTGATCCTCATAAGAGCATTCTGTACTTCTTGGGGTCCTCCGATCTTATGAAATTATAGCTATTATCGTTGGGTTTGTTGCCTACGCTGAGTGCTCCACGAATATCTCGTATACCATGGAAACCCTTGATCACGTTCTGTCTTCATTTATGCCTCATTTGTTGATCGCTCTTCCTACATTCGAGGTCTTCCTGGTAGTGATTGCCAGCCCACTTCACAAGGACCCATACGACCATTCGAGTTACGCGCGCGAAAAAATCATTCACTCCGCGACAGTTAGCCTCGATTTACTACTGAAGTTTGACCTAGGGTAATCCTCGAAGCTTTCTCACAGTTTGTCCATCCCAACTTATCACTACTGGATCAATTGTTGTGTACCCTGGTTTCACATGCGCATCATCACTCCGCCGTTACGTGACTTGCATGTGGTCATACTCATGTCAGTTGTCGGTCTAAGAACTTGTGACTTTAGCTGATCCAATGTTGTCAATTCCTGTTACTTGGTTTCAGGATATTTTTCCTGTACCTCCCCACCTTACTGATGGGAAACCGTCTTCACAATCGCTTTTTCTGATCCGAATCGGTCGCCTGATAGTCACAAAATTTATAAACGCTGGCTGCATTACAGGAACAAATGTTCTAGATTCAGCCTGCCAACAAACGTTGTGAGTAGAAAAAACGCAGTTCGAGGGGACGTCTTACGTCCGGAATTAACTATCCATAATAAAAGTCATGATTTCATCGGTTTGGGACAATAATATCAAAACTTTTATGATCCATCATACCTCTTCGGCGACCAACAAATGGCTGAACTTCAAGTTTGAGCAGATCCAAACCGGGAACATCTGATTTAAGTAAACGCTTCTGTATTTTATCCCTGTTGTTCAGCTGACCGAAATAGCTTGCGATTGGCGACTCAGCATGATCCAGTCAGAGGCGCGTGATCGGCAAACAAAACTATATTAATTCGGACGATCCGGCTACTGGGTGGTCTTCTAGGTGCGGATGAACGCCAGAAAACACTACCAAGTTCATTAAATACACCAGACACCGGTGGTCAAACTTGCAGTAGAAACGGTTACACTGAATGCGAACTAATGAGAGACTCAAGTTATCTATAAGAAACGGCCTTCAAATAGTGCACTCCAGATTCGATTTCGCGCAATGATCGCCAGTCAACGGATGATAAGCAAATTTAGACTCCAATGTAAATGAGGCTGGCAGCGGCAAACAATACAACGTTCTGTTGCTCATAAACACTGTGTAAAAGATAATAATTTTCTTTCACTCGATATCTGCACACCACCCGGCACATGCGCCTCCTTTACTAACGATCGCAGTTAACCACTCCTATGCGCTCGCGACAAGAGTTGTCCACTACTTCATCTCGGCAACTGCAACTTTTGTTTGAACAAAGTACGATAAGATTTCGTATGAATAAGATTTATGTATCAAACTTGGCTGATGAAATTTTCTGCCAATATATCCAACGTCCTTGTGCATATTTGTGCACTCGAAGGCTATATTAAGGTGGACAGCCATAGCGCAAAAACTGCCACTCCCGTGCGCAACCTGCGTACACGTTGTCCCAAGTTATCCAACTTCGCTGTACATGCATTTTTCCAAGTATCTAAAAACAGAAGGAGGACAAGCTATATTGGGCATACATCCCTTCTCCCTGCTGCTCGACCTACGTTCGGGTATCCAGTGTTCATCTACAGCCACCTGCGGAAGACCGATAAAAGCCCTAGAAAGTCTTCAGCATGCACTGACGAAGAGATTACTGGGTTATTCATCGTAACAATCTAGGTCTGATCGGAGAGCTGCGCGTAGCCCACAAGGGGATCCTTGAAGCGGAAAAAAGATTGAACAAATATGTTTCTACGGTACAACATCACCTACAACAGGCAATCCCCAATCGTTGACGATGATATTCACGTTGAACAAAATTACTGGTTTCCCGATGCGACCAGCAAGGTCAAGGGTGAACCATCATGTGGCTGGTGTAAAACAGCAGGAAGTCAACCATAGGAACGGCAAACACTATGCCCAACGTTTGCAGATCGGAACACAAATGGTCCGTCTCGCAAAAGAGAGAAGTCACGCGTCAACAGGAAACGTATATTGACAACGCAGATACAGAGAGAGCTTGTTCTACAACGTGTCATTTTCCACATATGTATATATATACGGGGTCCCACGGCTCGGGAATTGCCATCAGTCAGACGCGGCCCCACGCTCACTGACTGCGGAACTTGCGTTCTGGTTTGTCACCTTCCTCAGCCTGTTGCATGGACGCCGCCAACCCACGTGTTGGAGGACCTGAAAGGAAGTGGGAGGGAGTGCGTGGCAAAAAATAGCGGCGCACTACATGCTACTACTCTACGCCAAGTCAAAAATGGCTTTTTGGGCGGCAAGCGATTGATGACAAATTTGTCTAGTAAAACAAAATGGGGCAGGCGAGGAATTGATAAAATTCAGGCATGCTTGAAAACTAGGGGCTGTAGACGGTCGGAACTTTCTTAGCACTGGGGTGAACAAATTTTCATCCATTTTCCCTAGGCCATAATGCACTCTGTTACACGTTTACAGTTGGTCATTTTTGGTCGTGAAACTAGGCTGAATCCAGCGCTCCTCCATAGGTCAATTTTGATTAGTGGGCTCACCGGCAGTTCTGCGACCCATCTGCAACCTAGTTCAAAGTAGAACTTTAGAAAACAAACCGTTTAATTCGCCTACCCCTGAAGTTCGAAGAACGGTGTGTTCTAGCCTTTTATGGTGGAATATTCCATAACTGAGGGGAGCCTTTGCGTGAACTCAGAGTCACTAAAATTATACATGGCTCAGGAAAGTTTTAAAGTTACAGAACGCCATGCTCACTTCCGAATTCTGCCAATCTGAGTGCATTGATTTTTTATCTTCATTCATGGAAATCCGACAAAATTCTATCCCTTCAAATGTTCATTCTGTATGTTCCATCTTTCCTCCTTTTGAACGTTGATTGAACCTTAACACAGATGCCTTTTGACTTGTCGCAGCAGTTTGATGATGCACTGACTCTATTTGTTTATTGCTAACTGTGTTAAAACTACGATTAACATTCGTACTCTTTTCCCTCCCCAACTTTTCTGTGCGCCTAAATGTTTGTTTGAACGAGTGTGGTTACCGGCAAGTCGTCCGCGCACACGAACGTAAGGCGCTGCTCCACCCTCGCTCGTCCTTTCGCTGTACTAAAGTTTCGTCTTGTCATTCGCTTGCCCTCACGTCGATTTCGCGTGTCGGCAATACACCTCTTGTCTACTCTAGCAATTGGTGAGCCCGCGCAAGATATATACCAAAGTGCATAACTGAGTCCAGTTTTTTCTCCCTTCATTACTTTTTGGGTGCGTATAGTGTATATATGGTGTGTATATATGTAAATTTATATATCCGTTTCCATTCACTCAGACGCTTTGGGCAGTGAAAAGGTTAATTCTGAAGTCTCGTCTTCTGTATCGCTGATGACACTGGCTGTTCGCGCTTTTGGGGATCTCGATCTCCAGCTGTGGTTCGATGGGTTGGAAGTAGATATTGGCAACAGGCGTGTAAGATATGACTAGGACAATTTCTCTCAGCTTATACCGCCTCTACCTCGAGATATGCCGAACCTGGTTAGTGATACCTTACTAGGCTCGGCAACCGATCGTCGTGATTCAGCTAAGCAAATGATTCCTAAGAAAACACAGCAATCTAGTAAAATGCGTTTGGAACAACTGATCCAACGACTACAGGTTGTGGACAAAAAGCCCTCGGTTCTTATTCGGGAAGTGCGATGTGAAGCAGGCAAATCACAGCTGCCCGAGTCGCTTTTGCAAGAGTTGTGGATACAAAGACTGCCTGATTATACACAGGGGCTACTATCCGTGTTACCTTTACGTCCTTTCAGTGGACTAGTGGTTCCGGCAGACGCAATACATGGACGTTCCCTAGACACAAGGCAGTCAGCATTAGTTGGGCAGACTGTTAACTCCAAAAGTCCGGCGGACTTTTTGTTGGCCACGAAGAACGCGGAAATATCAAGCATGCGCGAAGCATTGGAATGTCGTGAACGTGACCCTTTGAAGACAAACGCCGAGATAGCTCAGTTGCGGCGTAAACTGGCGGATCTTCGCGCCATGTAGAAGTCCCCCAACGCATGCCCCATCATCGCCTGGACTAAAACCTGAGAGTGCTTGTTTGTATCATGAGACGTATGATGAAAACGCTAGACGATGCCGGTCGCCATGTAGCCGTCGTACTGACAAGCGTTTGAGAGAACAAGCCGGCGTGTTCTAGCAACAACAGTCACAGGTCAGTCAAACAGCAGTCGCCTTTTCTTTCCTCAGGATTTAATCTCCAAAATTCATTATTTTATTCGGAACAGGTGTCGAGGTTAGTGTCATTCCGCATTAAGTAGCGGGTGCGCGATTAGAATCCGGCACTACTCGCCGAACTGCAAACGGTACGCCCATTAGACATATCGGTCGGCGGCCGTTGGATCTAAACTTTGGTCTTAGACGCGCCTTTCACTGGGTTTTCCTTGAAAGTGATATAAATCTCCCTATTGTTGTCATCGACTTCCTCCGACGTTTCCATTTACTGGTCGACGCACGCCGATTGCATCCCATGAATACCCCATCGAAACTAAATGATCGGGGCAAGCCATCGCACGCGACTGTGATCAGCCCTATGCTAGCCAATCCCAAAGTTTGCGAGGCTTAGGGGAAACTTTTGTCCGAATTCCCTCAAATGTCCCTTCTCGCTAACGAACTACCGGCCGTGGCATCCGACGTCGCGCATCACATTGCCACACGAGAACCGCCAGTTTGAAGCCGTCCACGCCGCTCAGCTCCCGATAAGCTCAAAATTGCCTGAGCCGGATTTGAGAATATGCTCTAACTCGTCATTACCCGCACTACCAACAGTCCATGGACTTAGCTATTGTACATGGTGCCTAAAAAGACTGATAATGACTGGCGCCCATGTGGCGAATATCGAGCATTAAAAACAACGCCACCACTCCCGATATGTATCCGATTCCTCACATTCAGGACTTGGCGGCAAACCTATAGATGAAGCAGATATTAACCAAAATCAACCTAGTGCGCGCTTATAACCAGATTCCAGTAGTCCCTGAAGAAGTCCCAAAAACGGCAGTCGTAAGACTGTTCGGACTTCTCGAATTTCTACGCATGCCGTTCGGTCTAAGCAGTGCCTCCCGGGTTTCCAACGTTTTACTAATGACGTGTGTCGTGGACTGGACAGTGTTCATCCACACGTAGATGATATCTTGGTGGCTAGCACATCACAGAAAGAACATTGCGTGTATTTGCGTTCATTACTCGCCCGTCTGTCACATTATGGGGGACCATACGCTTAGCTAAATACTCTTTCGGGACGCCCCGCCTGGCCTTTCTAGGTCACAGTATGTCCACTAGCGGGATCAAACCTCTCCCCGACAAATTACAGGCAATAATGAACTACCCGGAATCCACATCGTTCAACCAACCTCGCTGTTTCGATGGTTTAGTAAATGTTTGCCGCCGTTTCGTTCCTAACCGTGCCCGTCTAATGCAACCGCTCAACGACTTACTCAGAAGTGAGGCACGCTCATCCGTATTTCCACGGCAGCATAAATGGCCTTCGCTACCTTAACAAGGGCTATCGCCAATATAGCATCGCTGTCGTATCATCATTCGCCTGCTACTCTAGCGCTGACCGTGAATGCATTAGACGTGGCTGTGGAGGCGGTACTGCAGCAGCAACTCGGTGCCCACTGGTGCCCATTAGTCTTTTTCTCTAAAAGATTACAACGAACTGAGTCGCAGTATAGTGCTTTCGATAAGGAGCTGTTAGCAATACATCTAGGCACATGTTCTTGAAGACGGGGACTATATCTTCTTCATATACTATAAGTCGCTAACGTACGCTTCGCGCTCAACAACCGACAGGTATTTCCCCAGAGAGACCAGACACCTGTAATTTATCGCTCAGTTCACAACCGATATTCGTCATAATTCAGGTACTGCAAACCCCGTCGCCCAAGCTGTCTGGCGCACCAACACTACACTGAGCACGACAGAAAGCTCATTCAATCTGGCGACCATCTCAGCCGCACAGGACAACGATCCGGAGATAGAAAAATCTCGCATGTCTAGTTCACATGAGTTCCTCCGGAGGGATGATTATTTGTCACACATCACAAGGCATCCCTCGTACGGTTATTCCATTGGCCTTCCGCCGCCAAATTTTTGATACTTTGCGCAACACATCTCACCCTGGCATGCGTTCAACAGTCAAAATGGCCACCCGGTGCTTCGTCCGGCGCAATGCCAATCGCGACGTCCGCACATGGGCAAAAGCGTGCACACACTGCCAGCGGTCTGAGATTCATCGTCACACGCGTACCCCAGTGAGGAGTGTTGCAGCCCTTGATGAGCGTTTTTACCATGTGCATGTCGACCTGGTCGGAACTTTGCCACCCTCAGATGGGTGTGCATCTATCTTGTCATGAGTAGACAGGTTTACACGTTGGCCAGAAGCTATACCAGCTCCAACTTGCTGGTGGGAAACCGTCGTACGAGCATCCTTGGAACGTTGGGTCGCTCAGATTGGTTGCCCTGAATTAGTGACCACCCATAGCGGGTCACATTTTGACTTGGTCTTCCCATCGATCCTCAACGCGCTAGGCTGTAGTAGAATTCGCACAATAGCTTGATACCCGGCAGCCAAGGGTTAGTTGAGCGTTTTCATCGCAACTGAAAACTTCACTATCCGCCGGAAACAATCCCTCATGGGACGAGGTATTTCCACTAGTCTTTTCAGGAATCCGTAACACGCTAGAGGCAGCCCTGCATACCACCCCAGCCCAGTTAGTCTATGGGTACTCCTCACGTTTACCCAGCGAGTTGGTTGCCCCACGGGCAACAGGAATCATCAGCTATGCGGATCACGACGAGCGGTTGGCTCAACACACGATACGACTCTGATCACTTCCACCAAGTAAACAGACGGCGCCAACGTGCGTACATCCTCTTGTGCCAGCATGTTCTCATGTTTTGGCTTGTGCGGTTACTCCTCGACGATTTTTGCACTCGCCATATGCAAGACTGTTCCGCTTACTCGCACGCTATGCTAAGACTTTCGTGTTGAAGCGCAATGGTGAGCGCGAGGTGTTCTCTGTTGATAGACTGAAGCCAGCGTTTATAAAGGTACCCATTAGAGAAACTGACTCACGGACAGCAACGCCCTCTTCGGCCGGTACATTGCCTGGCGTTAGTGCAGATTCGGTTTCAGTTGCGACGCCGCCTGCCTCGACGGGGCCAAGCCCACACAGCAGACGTGGTCGAGAGTTACGGGGGCCAGTGTGATTCGCAGATTACGTGGACGTCTGCCGTATCTAACTTTTGTTGTTGTCGCACTTCCTTGCCAAGTTAGTTTTAGATGGCTTGACCTACAGCAGACTCTGTTGACCAGACGTTTTCTTTCGAAAACGAAAAGAAAGACTTATCCTGTCGGACGCGATGGGATAAGAAGGCTAATACCTAGAGTTAACCACCCATCATCTGCATGGGACGCTGAGAGCGCGCATTGCAAGAAGAAGCTATAAATCTCGAAGTCCTGTGGTGATCGCCTACGATGGACGTGGAAAAGGCTACGGCCCTACTAGGACGATTACAATGTGTCTGTTCCCAACTCTCCTGCTGCCTACAATTATTAACCTGCTCGACCGTGTTGTCCCAACCACTTTCAATTGTTTCCCTCCTTCTTCCACCGGACGTGGACGCAAGCTGTGTGGGAAGAGTAAATTGGACTATTCACGCTCAAATCAACGGTTATAGTTAACTGAAAGTCTCCTGCATTGTCGAAGTAAATACACTAGTTGCGTCCTAACGGAGAAGCTCTCTAACGACTGTACAGTGGTTTTGTGAAAAGCCAGTTGCGGGTTATTATACTTTGCTTGAGTGGCGCCTGTATCACCTTTTTTGTAGCTCGGTTGTCTTCCAATGTTTTCGGAACCATTGAATGTTCGGAAGGACTCCGCTGGGTGTGACAGCCGAATTTAGTGAGTATGGTTCGCCTTTAGCCTGCACGGCACCACAGTGTAAGTCCTTCCCTAGAAGCTATCCGCCGATCGGAAATGGTGATGTTATCTAATTGCTTGGTTTGACAATTTGTTCACGAATACCGTGGCATCGTGATCCACTCTTGCTTTGAATAGTCGTTACTGTTGGTTTCTCGTAACTCGCTGCTGAACATCTTTGTGGAATGTCGTACACTCAATGCGTTATCACTGGGAAAGTACCGCACTGCGTTCCTGTGGAGATGGCCGGAAGTGCGTGACGTTAGTCACTTATCCCTCGAACTGGCCCAAACTGTCAACTGCACCACTCGGGGTATTGTTCAAGGTTCCCAAGTCTTCCAGTAACCTCAGCAGGAATCATTTTACCGTATATTATAATCAAAACTTGTACGCGAACAAAAAGCATGTTTATAACCGACATATGCGTTTATCGATATGTGCCTACCCTCCCGTTCGTTTCAATTCGATCATCTTGGTACGCTTTTCCATCATATTCAATGATTATTTATCACTCTACCCAGCCTGTGCACATTGAAATTTCCGGAAAACCAAAAAGCACACTTTACCTGTGTTCTTCACATGATAATCTCGCGTTGCCCTCCGTGTTCCTATCCTGTATCAAACTCATCCAGAAAATCATTTAACAAGTTTTGTGTGTTATGAAACATCGGTCTCAATTCATACGTCGGCTATACAAGGCAAATCGTTATCAAAATTCAGTGGCGAACACATGCTGATAGACCCGCTAGTCAACCACCCTTTGCACTACACGATGGCCACTACTTGTTATGGTCGTTGAGTTTATTAACTTGCACAAGAATATTAACATCAAATCGACGTATTGACCAAAATGCTGCATAATGCACTGATCGCCATAGTCCAAATGATCAGTTTACATTTTTTTATAAATCAGGTAATATTGCGTCTCATTTTTGATTCCACAAATAACCATTGGGCAAGAAAAGACTCCACAAAGACTGGACATTCAAGACGTCACACTGGTTCGACGATTCGCAGGAAGTTCAACGAACGTTTTCACTCTTCACCAGTTAACGGAACCCTCATCAAAAGTCTGTACATTTGTCCGTGAGATTCCGAGGTTTCTTATCTTCCTCATCCCGGCGAATGTATTCTCGTACTTGATGTAACGCGCCTTTCCCTCGTCATACATTCTAATACGGCTTGAGTGCTAGACCTGGGTTCTTGCTATGCGGCTTCTCCTAGTCTACTTGCGCAAAGACAAGAAGACACAGTTGCGGTAAACACGCTGTATTGCCAAAAACCAGTTTGACCAAATGGATAAAATGCTTGTAAATATATATCATGAAATAGTGGTGAGTCACTGTCTAGTTGCTTAGGCCACTTTACTTCCAAGTGTCCAAGTAAGGCCAAATCCATAGGCGTTAGTTTCTCGGGGTGGCGTGACACCCCCACTCACTTGCACGTATCCTGCTTCTCAGTGCGACGTGCCCCCCAGTGCTTTGTAGCTGTCTGATTTCGACAAGCGTCACCGGGGCCCTGAATGGTTTGAAATTATGACTGATTTCGTCAGCCGACACCGCGGCCCTGGATGGTTAGAAATGATGACTGATTTCATCAGCCGTTACCGATGTCATGACTAGATTGTTATGGTAATTTCGCCTCCTAACAGTACTTTCCAACGCTATTCACGACTAATAATGGCGAAATAATTCAGTCCAATTTTTGCCGCCTACCGAACAACTTTCTCCAACATAATCCAGACTGTTGGTCCAGATATCAACTGTTGAAACGTAAACTCATGTAACAACACAGTTATTGTTTATCATATCTCGTGGAACGCATGGACTCTAACTTTACCAGCGTGTGTGTCGAACTTTTGAAAGCTGCGATGTGCCGTTTTCCCTTCTTGGTCTCTCCACCAAAAGGGTTACATATTCGTCGCGTTGTGCTGTCGTTACCTGTGTGTATCACCTCACACCACATACACTGATCGCGTTCATCTGGGTATGCTTCTCACAGATGAGCTGAGAAATTTATGTTAACATCAAAACTTTCAAGTAACCGCACAATAACAATCGTGAGAAAGAGGAAAAATGTGGTACGTCATTTGCGTGAGGCCGTGGTAAAAAGTTCACCACAAACCTCAGTGCATGCAACCAAGCTTCAGACAGAAGGAAATTTAGAACCAACTTTCTGCGGACACTCTGAGTATACTATGATGAACTCAACATTCGACAAATAACCAAACAAACGTGAACATGAGATGCCTGCCAAGTTGAAAAATACCGATGCCCTAACTCGGAAAGAGTTTCACGAAGCTGCTGACTAAAACGTTGGCAGCTTCATAATCCTTTGGTTAGTGTGCAATATATATTTGGTGATAACTGGAAAATCCTTGTGAAGAGCATACATTTTAGTGGACAAGCGGGTATACGCTCGACCTTCGTCCACTAACAGTGTGAAACACCTTTCCTGAAGAGCAGTCTAAACGTAGTCTCGTCAGACATCGAACTGAAAGAACGCGTCAGGGTTTGGAAACAAACCGTATATCTCCAGCAATGTTAGAAAATATGGTAAGCAGTTAGTTCTAGCTTAATCTGGGGCCAACGGCAGCAACCATGGAAAAAAACGAAGAGAAGCGCGAAGTGGGCCCTAGCCCACTCGGCAACGCCCAAAAGCGCACAGAGAGAGAATTGCGTAGGAACTTTGAGTGCGCTAAACAACGCTCAAAAAGGCCCAGGTCAAACGACCTTGAATAATGGAGGAATAAATGGGTCGTTAGAAGAGGAGCAAATTTTCGCTGCGTGCAATTAGTTGCACGGCTCTTAAAAGCGGCACCGAGTTCATATCAGGCCTCCTATAGAAAGCGTACACAGAATCATGCGTACAGAGCAGCCACTAAATAAAACATGGTTGCAGCCGGGATCCTCAGAGAAGCCACACGATCGCTGGTCACTACAAAATTCTCCGGAGGTGCTGCCTGGTAGCTGCACTCCCTGTTTCATGTAATGTCAAAACTAGGAAACGAAGCGGTTTCCTTGTACCGGAATTTAAACCCACTGGAAGTGTTTCGACCGAACGACTACAGGAACTTTCATTCGCTGCGCAGCCAGTACACCATATCGGGAAGTCATTGAGCTGTAGGTACCTCGATTCCTGGTGACAGTTGCACATACCGAGTATTTTTTGGTTTTCGCATTTCGACCAGCGTACATCCGGGCTTTCCACTAATCAGCACATAAATGGAACTTCTGTTCCGTGCATGCTTTCCAACTGCGGAAACGCTAGTGTGCAACTGGTATTCTGACTGAGATACCTTGAAGCAACCGATAGGTGAAGAACGTCCCTTGGTTCTTCCGCAGAATAACGTCTTTGCGACTAGTCCGTGTTAACAGCAACAAGGTAGTCACCGTCTACTAACTGTGCACGATAATAATGTTCTGATGAGCTCACAATGGGATCTGTGCAGTCTGAAAGTTTCACGGATATATCCATATTCCGTGCACACCTGAGACAGACAGCATCGTACGAAAGGGCCAACTGAGGTGGAATCGACTTATGTGACGTCTCTGACAAATTAATTTGTTTCATACTGCTGGTAGTGGTTGTGCGTCGCACAACCCATTCAAGAAATCTAATTACAGAATATTCAACCGGCAAGGAAAGTGAAACATTTATTCATCCAGGACAAATAATACGAGAACCGGAATCAACTACAAACGAATTGTTCGTAAACGGTAACTGACATGAGAACAAACTGGTGGAGATTTCTACATTACTGTTGGTGAAAATGACAGCAGAATGAATCTGAACACCAACCACGCACCCCTGAATCAACATTTTTATGTTATATCTCATTCGCCCCACGTTAGGCATGACCGCATATACCTTCCTGTCAGCACACGACCACTGAAACTGGCATATTAGTGTAGACGTAAACGGCAATCACAGGCATTTTGAGGGGTATTATATTATGAACCCGAGTATTAGATACTGAGTGAAACGAAAAAACACTGGTTGAAACAACGTTGTATGGAATTTCGCACGCTTAAGAAAAGATGTGCGATCTAGTTCCTACGATTTTTCTTGTGGAAAGAGTTTTGTTTGAGTGGAGCCACTGCCAGATTCAGGTGTTACCCCTTCACTGTCACAAATGGTTCGTGGCTGTTGATAGTGATGCGTTTTTGAGTAGCCGGTTGTGTTGCCGGTGCGAATAACGCCGTTGTTTTCAAGTAGTGAATCATGTGAAAATGGTCGGAAGAATCAGGGTAATGTTAAGGATCACCCCATTCGCGCGAGAGATTCGACGCCTTTGCACTCTCTTCTAAATATTTCCATCAGCTTCTTAATATTGTTTAGCTTCATCTAGCGTGTAAACTGAGTCAGGTTGTTAGCACCTTATCTTTAAAACCTGGATTGTTGGGGAAGAAAGAATATGAGAAAGTTCCATTGAACTTACTTTCATCCGCAAAGTGCTGGATGGTGGACGTCAGATTGCTGAGTGTCCTTCGCACTTACTTTTCCTGCTTTTTCTTGTGCGCCTCCATTACGCACCTACGATAATTGCGCTATGTTGTAAATATTTCCCCCTGTATATTGAAGTGGTCTGCAAATCTGATGTTCAGCTGTTTTGGGGATACAAACCCAGCTATAGATCTGGGGTATGAAACAAGGAAAGTTCTCAGTCAACATTTTCTCTGAACGCCGATAATCTTAAACGTTTAGGTGTATTCCACAACCAACTGCGTTCCTCAAAATGCCTGCCCCTCATGCCTGGGGTTTTTCAGCTTAGACGTTCAAATGTCGTCCATTAGTCTGAAGCCCTTCCTTTTCGTACAAATTTCACTCCGGAACCCCTGTGCAATCTTTTCCTACCAGATTTCGAGTGCACCAGGCAGACCGGCACTCCATCTTCTAGACACAACTGGCTGATTATATTCCGTTTCGTCAGTTTCTACTGTTCACCCACAACTGAATCGTTTGGCAGGGATTACCTGCAAAATTGATAGTGTGATGATTGAATAAAAGATCTCTGTCATGGATATGACCCTTACCTGTTTGTGTTTGATTTACTTTAAAATTTTGTTGACTGCTAACTACATTGAATTTAGTTGCTTCCATTTTTTAATTTTCCGATTAATCACGTGAGATTGCGCTTCACTGCTTCGAAACGCGACATGTCCACGGAAACCTATTTCACAAAGTCTTGACTGGAATTCACAAGTTGATCAAACAATTCGTAAAGTGTCCAATTTTAGGACATTTCCCAGCCTTCAATAAACTGCCGCCCACTTATCGGTTTATTGATCGGCCAGACTCCGAAGTTTCACGTCTTTCCTTGTTTCCGCAATTTCAGTACCATCGTCCTCCAGTGCCAGTTGCACTGAATAGAGGTCAAGTTCCTTTGACAGTTGAATTTCGCCATTTTTGGGAGCTTTCTTGTTATGTAACCATGATTACAATCTCAGATATAACGTTGGACGGAGTGGGTTCATGTGAAATCGCATTTTTTGCCAAATCATAGACAGCGTGAATTATTTTTCTGGAGATGCCGACGCCCAACTTCATAGGGAACTGCTGCCTCGGCCTCTTTGATTGCACTTCTTTTGCTGTTGGATTTCCACATCGTATTATTGTTATTTATATGTACCGCTTGGAAATATCCGCACTGATTGCGCTCAGCTGGGCGTATTTCTCGCAGATGGATTGACAGGTATGCACCGTTACTATAACCATTATTGCTTGACTTTTCTCAGTCGCTAATTGTCGACCGAGTTTGGCGCTGAAGCGTTTTCCATTGCATTGCTTCTGTGATGAGGTGACTAATCTGTACAAGTGTGGCGTCGGTATCATCTTGTATTGTTAGATAGTTCATGCTCGATACTGTTGTCATTGATCCTTGTAGGCTTCATATGAGTTACTCGTAAGTGACCAAACAAATTCGACTAAAGTGTTTTTGAGGGCCCCCACTACTGGTGGCTCTCGGATTTCTGCTAAAGTTCACCATTCTTTGAAGAAATGTGCGCATGGACATCCACGTTCAGAAAATAATTCTGAACATTGCCGAATAATATGAACGGTGGGCAAGAAGTGTGAGACATCATATTTTGGTTTGCTTGCAGATGGTTGCTTCTGGCGGTCAAACTCGTATGATGTTGCCAAGGTGGTCAAGTACAGAGCAGGTGGTGATCGACAAAGTCCAGAAATTCTGGTGCACGTCGGACAATCCTGAGGGTTGGTTCCACTGTGATTAAAGTACATCACACTTGCAGTGCTTGTTACCGGCAAGCAGGTGTATCCCTGGGATTTCCATAACAACTGCACAGGTTACACCAGATGTCACATGGCCGTCTGCTGCTCATAAACCATAGGCCTCTGAAGCCCACCAGCCTTCAGCGAATCAAAGCGCTGGGAAAGTATGTACTCACTGATATGTTTCACTCTTTTGTCGTATTAGGCTGAACGGGTAGCTCTGGAAGTAAACCAAATGTTGACCGGGCTTAACGATTTGTAGTGAACTAGTGCGTGTGTGCTGGACACTGGTCCACGAACAATTATGAATATCTTTTCTGAATAGTTTTCGAATGTACTCCAACTGGCATCGAAATAAAGGGACGCGGTAGGGTTTGAAGGTGAACCGGAGGTACCCATGGATGTTTAAAAATATGGATAGCAATTAGGTCATGACTAGTCTGGGAATATGTAAGGACAGAAAGGAGGAATGGAAGAAGCGCAATGTGGGTCCCAGCTTACTTCAAGGCACTCAAAACCACTTGAAACATGTAGTGCCAAGCAGATCGTTCCAAGCAGAACCTTAGAGACTGTGGTAGTAGATGAGGCGTTGAAAACGAGCGGGTGTGTGCTTCGTACAGGTGGTTAAGGGAATTGGTGCCAAGTTTAAATCTTACATCCCATAAAAGGCATACAAGAGTGCATGCATCTGGTACACGAGGGTAGATAAACACAACTGCAACCAGGCTTACAGAAAAAAACGGATAATCGTTCGT
>QNGE01001592.1:0-17620 GCA_008508345.1 Paragonimus westermani
CCTGCGCGGATTTTTCCTATTTGGGTAGCACCTTGTCCACCGCCAGTCGTGGTGACGTGGCTGCATGAAGTTGCGATGTATGCAGCGGCGAATGTGCTGGCCGTATGGAATTAGTAGGTCACCAGCGTATTCATATTTCACCATCGGCTGAGGGACGACTAGTAGGTCAGGCATAGCTAGGTCATATCAGTATATCCATTCTATTTCTGATAGTGATGGCATCGGCCGAGCACATGGTCGCATGGCAACCACTCTGATCCTCTTTTCAGAAACTTGGGTGTCTGCGGTCTTTTACCCATCCATTTCTTCAGCTTTGTTGGTGCAGTGTATGATGAATGGTTTGTGTCCTTTGGTTTCGGTCACTGTGAAAGGCTAATCTAAATCGGATGCCGCCAACTTCGAATCAAAGGCTTTGAGTGAGGGTCCTGTCGATGTCTGAGCGTCTTAAAAGTATCCAAAACCCACATAAACCATGATTTCACAACATAAACCGCATCGGACGTCGCACAGTATAAACCGGGTCTCCCTACTGCTGTATACAGCAGGTTGGATAGGCGAAAACACGCTACTGTCATACCTTCCTCCTCCTCTTCCTCCTGCCCCAATGATTCCTCTACTTATGGTCCCTGAAGCACGAATCCTAGAGCAAGTAATGCTCACTAGAAACTCAGTAACACAAAGACCAGTCTGAGAAATGTCTAGGGACGCCAGACGCTCTATGTTAGGGCGTGGAATGTATGCACTGCCGAATCGATGCGGTACTACTGGACGGCCAGAAGGCCGAACCGCGCTGATTGCGATGGAACTGATCCGCTATGGTATTGACGTAGAATTCTTGAGTGAAAGAAGGCTTGCAGACCAAGGTAAGCTCCGAGAAGCAACAGTTAGGTACATCCTCTATTGGGTAGGTTACCTGACAGTCGGTGCTGAAGAGCGTAGTATCTTTTCCGCACTTGCCGGTAGCCACAATGCTTTGATGATAGACGAACCGCACATCAGCCCTCGGATCCTGTCGACGGAAATCATTGACCTATCGCATGACTGACTGGCAGTATGAGCTCGATTATCGGTTCCATTGATGGGTTTACCTACTCTAGGCCCGACAGAATACTTTTCTTGTTCCCTACAGCAGTATCTATAGCGATCACCTTATCCCCCTTGTGTTGTTCCACATCGGTATCATCTGAACATTTTTTCACAGCCTGCTGTAACTGTCTGAGCGCTTCCACTACACAAGATTGCCAACAACAGCTTGTTTTTGACTGCCGTGCTCTTCAAGTTCCACTATGTGTGCAGATATATATTACTTATCAGTCAGTAAGAACAATGAACTATCCCATGAAGAACGTTATCGGAAAAAGCAAGAGGAGCCTTTGTCCAGAGGTCATCGATCAGAGTAGAGTGCATACAACGGAGGTCGATTAACTTGACCCCCGCTTAAACGAGCAAAGTAAAATGGAACTGAGCCAATAACTCTCGATCTACACAGACAGCTGCGGACGTACGTGAACAGACCTAAGTTGACGACGGGAATCACTTCTCTATGATGCTCTGGAACTCCCACAATCAACAGAAATGGCAATATCACATCATTTCCCGTCCTGTGTCTGTCTGGTGAATCAGATTGTATGATCAAACCTAGTTCTACTAACTGACTTGAGGGGTGAGTCGAACAACCAATGAAGATAGTGTAACACATCCTCTTGAAGAAAAATGTATTCTACAAAAATCGACGAACTTCAATGTATAAAACTTAAATCATTCTCATCTAAAATGATACCATTTATTCAACACGTGAATGAGGACATCATCGGCAAGTTGGGTCAGTAAGTTCTTGCATGCAAACCGTATATCGATTAGTGGGTGTTCTGGCTGCCACCATCACTGTCTGTAGCTAATACTAACGAATGGCTTGTCTCGGCTATCCAGAGATGATGGTTGATGCCATGCGGAAAGATGATAAATCTCTTTCAGATAGCTGGCTTTTACTTTCAACTATCGAATGACTGTTTTAAGATCTTTAATAGCAGTTAATGACAACAGCGATTAGTCTGTATTTTGTACCAACCTATAGCTTCGTACATCGGATGCCTTTAGTCACTTGGATATCCTGAATGCTGCATGTAACAAGCGAACATTGTTCGGCCTACCGGATAACTGACAACCATAACGCGAAGAGATCAGTGTACGAACGTTATCTTGTACCAATGATAAATTACAGACAAATAAACGCTTTTTCAGTGCAACATGAAAAGGTGTACTTATTGGGACAACTTGGGTGATATAGCCTGTATATTGGGAGACTTTAGAAATGAAAATGTGGTTAAAAAGTGAACGTCATGAACAAATCAGTAATATCTGTCAGTTAAACACCACGATATTGTTTATCATGTCAAACGTTGTTACCTTCACATAGGTACGGGATCATCGCGTCATACACAGATGGACGATGGTTGAGATGCAATAACGACAGTATTTCAGCATGAAAATTGGCAGCATCTTCAAATCACCGGCGCTTCTATTCACCAGCTATACAAAACAGTGGCTAGTTGCAGAGTGTCCTGGGTATCTGGAAATCCTGTAAAACTATTTGGAGTGTCTAAACCAATGAGGAACAACTCGGTGTTCCACGTCGACAAATCTGAAGTCATGCACATTTGCTGTCAAACTTACAATGATCACTGCTTTAATGACAGTGACTACTATATCTGTATGTGACAGACTTACAAGCAATGGTAGCACAAGTTATCGCTGTCTAAAGATTGTGCACCCATAACAAAAGAACATGAATGACACTGTACCTGTTAGAAGGCAGCTGTGAAAACTATTCTGAAATTTTCTCCGCTGCTTTTACCTTATAATCCTCTCAAACCTGTAAATGAACAAGCAAGCTTATCATTCTTATATTGGGAGAGATTTGGTGCATTTTTGGAAACGTTCAAATAGGGACCATTGGCTGACGGAATTAGATTAACGTTCATCGGATTTCAGACACCTCAGTGGTGACATACCTATTCACTGGAAGATCTCCCTCTAGTAAGCACAGAGGAACACCTAAGGAGTCACTTGATGCAGTAAAATTACCGAGTAGGCATGTTACTATGTAGATAGAACTGTTTCACAACTAAGGTATGTGTATACTGGAACACCCTGCCAAACCTGTGGTCCCGACCGAGTCAACTGAGAGTGTTTATGCTTTACTCGATCGGTACAGGCGCATAAGATAGCATGCATTACAGTTTTCCTACTTACCATTCTGGACTACACCCGCAGAACCTTCTTTTCAGTGTGTCTCAAAGTTTGTTGTCGATCTGATTGCACTTCAGTGGCTTTGTATAAATAAATTTGTATTAATGGCACCTCATTTTTGCTTCACGTCTACAGACAATCCAGCGCAATGCTTCCATACCAACAAAGAGACAATAACGCCTAAACAAAATCTTTCTCCCCCTTGAAACAGCCTGTGGATTTATGAAGTGACTCTCAAAAATAAGAAAAGCATCTGTCAGATTACAGCACCCGAAGGTCCAACTATTGTGTAGATATGCTTGTGGTATAAACTTTATTATCCAAATACTGGCAGTCATATGCAGATAATGCTCAATGGCCTAACGCATCTGGACCACATGTCCCAACAGACACTTTGATTTCGTGGCCACAGAAGAAACTTTAACTGCAAAGTTGCGTGCAGCGCGAAATCCTTTGCAATTTGCATGGAACACAGAACAATGAACGCGTACACTCATTGGCACGGCTGACGTGTGTCCACACACTCTGGGCAACAATACATCGTCATTCACCTTGGTGACATGCCCCATGTAGTGTGTACACACAGTTCCAATATTCCCTTTTGGTCCATCGTCTTCCTGACGCTGTGGTCTGTCGTTTGGTTCCCGAACATACGCACTACACTACTCACAAACGAGGATGGATATTATACAGCAGTGATAATAACACTTGATATACTCAACCGGGAATTTCTACGCGGTAACTTGCATCTGCAATAGCTACCCAAATGATCTTTGGCAAACGATATTAGTTACTTTTCAACCGAGTTATTCACTTCCAAGTTCTGAAGACTCTATGAACAGTAGGAGCCCCGGAAAATAATTGCCAAATCATGTCTAGAATACCTGTATATTTCCGATATTCAGAGTTTGAAGATAAGGTATATTCGATGGAAGCGTTGTGCTGGAGTCGGTGGTTGTGTGAGACGGTCACTGTGCAATCAGAGCAAACTTTCTGTTGTACGTTCGTCACTTTGTGGTTGAGGCTATTCAGCCAACCTTAACTCATTTCACACCTTACCCAAGCCCTACCTTCCTCTGTTAACAGCACATCGTTAACCATACTTTCCCAATCGCCGTAAGTACCTGTCTGCCACCTTTAGCAACTGTAACACTACAACATGTCAATCTCTCTTGATTTTTCGTCCATGGCATAGTTGCACTTTAGCGGTCAGGCTCTTGCTCGGTATTGTTCAGTAGCATAACTTATTCCCATTTTAACTGAAAATACTTTCCAATGGATATCCTTCCATTGAATTTTGCGACCTGTCCATCCACTCGTCAACACTATGTGAAACACTCTTTGGTTCATCCATAAACAAGCGTGAATTTATATGGATTACTTTTCGGAAGTTGAACGGCAAACAGTTAGAGGCAGTAAATGACCTACAGGTTATTTTTGGGACAACTGGTGAGTAAACCTTCTGTCATTGTTCGACCTTCCCATTTAGCTTTTGAGCAGCCGCCAATATGCTTTTAAACAATGCATCACATCTATTTCTAACTGGTCGATGATCTCTTTATTTCGCCATTGGCACTATCATACCACTGAATTCTCAGTGTATTCTACAGCTCAATAATATTTTCTGTTTGTTTCTCGCCTATACTTAGTCGACACGATGTAGAGCCAGCTAATTCACTAATTTTGTTGTCCTCATTAATAATTAATTTGTCTTCCACTGAAAGAAAACGGTCGTTTTTATTGTACAGGGTGTACAGTAGTAGGACAGCTGTAGTTTATTGGATTGTAAATCACGTGGGTCAAACTGACAGTCCCACCGACTGATGACTTTGGAAGCCATCTGTGGTAAGGATAGATAGATAGCCACTGAACTGAAGGATTCAGTCAGTCATCCGGCCTAACATACAGCGGCTGTGAATAAGTGGAATATGCTACGGCCATTTTGAAAGTCTCTTGGTGCACAGGTTGACCCTAGTGACACATACACGAAAGGTTTTCGTCAACGGAATTGTACGCTTGTGTGCGACACTGATGGTTTCCATGTCAAATGTGTGTGTTGACGAAGGTAACTGTACTACGAAAAATAACATACACTAACTATCGGTCTCCTGTCAGATCGCACACGTAGGATTGAGCTAACTTGCACAGCAGCAACAGAAAGAATGGAATTTGAGTGGGCGTGGCTATAATTCACTAAGTTAAAACAAAGGGTAAAAACAGCACCGTGTAGTAGAATAAAATTGGGGTTCACTACCATAACTCGTTGGCTGAATCATAAGAACAGTCAAGTACAAACACACTGCCGACGTACAACAACAAACATTATGTCAACGATAATGTCTGATCACCGGATAATCTCACTGTGTCGCGGTCATGGTGTAAACCGCGTTCACCAATTCATTAGTGCATACTTGGGACAAAACAAGTATTCAAAAGTGATAGAGAGTCGGTTGATTGTATGTTTGTAACAATGTCCTCAATCTAACTAGCAGTGATCGAACCTAAACCAGTTGAAATGTTATGGCACAGATATTCTTGATTAGTGTAACTGCGGCTAAGTTGCTGCAGACATCTCCATTACTCAGTTTTGTTTACCTATGTGAATTTCATCCGGCTGCCACATGTGTACGCTCTTTTGTGGATCAGCCAAATTTCATTCTCATGTCAATAGCGTGTTATATTTTGTCTGTCTAACTATGAATGTTGATTTAATAAACGCGTTCCAACAGTGTGGTCTATCGTTAAATATGGGTGAAGTACGCGCAGTCGGTTATCACTAACGGAACAAACAAACTTAAACATCTTCAATTTGTTGAGCTACTCCACGTTTGTGTAGAGGTCACTTTATAAAAACAACAATCCTATCCATTTCACCGATAAGCATATTCAAACTGATAATAGTGTTCTTTATAAACGAATGTACCTTGTAAGACAGGCCACTGGATATCCCAGTATGCACTGAACTGCAGTCACACCATTAATTAGTGTTTACTGATAAAGAAAGACCGAAAAATGTGCCACGTACACGCAATAAACGACAGTCCCTCTCACAGGCTGGATACAACCGTTTTACGCAGGGGTAATGCAAAACTGTTTTTTATCTCACTACCATCTACTAGGAAGTATACTACTAACTAGGTACGGGTGTTATTTTTGCCCGAAAGTAAACGAAACCACATTTCTATGCCATGTGTGCATTGAGAGAGACGCAAAAGTACATGGGCGCATCTGTTATCCCATGTAGGGTAGTATAACTCTGAGTTGTTCGAAAATGTCAATATTCACATCATATCGGTATGAGATTCCAAGTTGAATACGACTCGTATTCGGTCACAACTTCTGCACTGAACTGAGCTTCCCACAGAACTCAAGCTTCCGTCTCGTTAGGACTGCCAGTAGCACGCAAATCATGGACAAAAATGGGCGTGGTGGTTTTTGGGTGTTTGCCTGCATGGACTAGGTATGCACATTGTGTACACAGTGTACAGCTCACATTAAGACGTGTGATGAATGAACCAATCAGAACAAGACAGTTGTTCTAACATTCATCTGCAGACCTCAACGCAACTGTGGGATGCGATCAAATACCACATCGGTGCAGCATGGATAGTAAGAGAGATTAAGTGAGCCACCATTGATGAAAATCTGTCCAAAAGACAAAATATTTCAGGCGAACATCTATGACAAGAACATCGAGCAAATGGTAGAACGGAATAGCAGTGCACGAAAAGTTCAGATGGAAACTGTTTTGTGTGGTGGTCTGTGATTCCTGTTCATGAACGCTGAGCGCACGTTCGGTAAATGGAAGTACGAAACGGAGAATAAGTCTATTACATACCGTTCAATCAGAGTTAATGTGGTAATTTGATGTTGCTATGGCAGTTCACCTAAACACCGGTGATCCATCCAGTCCCCGTTTATCGTGTGTTTGACCTAACATTAGGTCACCCGAACCAACCCACATGCATCGTGTTCGTCATCCTGGCTGACAAAGACCAAACGTTTAAGGGTGGTTTGGAAAGTGCAATGTAGTCTGACGAACCAAAACTTCGTCTTTTACAATCTGTTGAACCACAGACGATGGATAGCCTAAAGTGAATGATTAAATGATGACGTGAAAATTCTTCAAGTACAACCCGATCATAGTTCAGTCTATCCATGAAATGCAACCTGATCAACCGAATTTGATGAGTTGATATCTAGGCCACAAGTTTTGTGAATAGATTCGAAAGGACTTGGTACAGCGAAACATACTGAATATTCTCACGCTGGAAGGAATGGTTACTTCAAGTTCATGTTCCGGCCTACCAGGGCATCGTGTTACGAGTTCTCAGGTTGTTTCGCGTTACTTAATATTTAATTTGATCTACTAAATCACGTGACATCAAATCAAGAGAACACCTTTCATCGAAAGAACAGAGTAAAGCACACCTACAGCATAAAAACAGTAATCAAGGAGGTAATCTTTGCCAAAAGTAAATACACTCAAATGTACTCAGAACGAAAAGTAATCAGTTTCGAACGAAACCATGCTGGTACTTAAATTTTTGATGTTTGTCTAGCAAGATAGAAGTGCGCTAGATCGGGCGAACGATTAGAGGTCATAAACAGGAGAGAGTAAGAAACCACATTTGGACGACTAATCAGTGTTCCTAGACAGTCACGTAAACAACGATTGCCGGAACTAGCACGACAATACCAGATTGGCCTATTCACAGTGGATGAACGGTTAATCGGTCGGTTTACGTCTTTGATATGCGACAGGTCTAAGTGGATGGAAAGGTAGTTCATAAAACCTCCAACTAAACGCTGTAAATTGAGCATCACCCGCAAGTGGTCGCAGCTATCACGTTCCCAGAATTCTACTCCGGGCCATGGCAAAGATGTGCAATACTGACGAGCTCTAACAAGAGCAAAACTTGAGTCTAGTGCTTCATTTCGTTAGAGGCTGATTAGAAAGTCTACGGGAATACGGCAGTTGCTATCAATTGTCAGTGATGTTCAATTTGAATGAAAGATCAAAATCCCTTGATACTCATTAGTGAGTGCAGTATTTCACACAATGCACTATCCTAGCTCGAACTTACTGCTGAATTACCGTAGTACACTGACCGAGTAACCGCAACCACTGAGTAAATAAAGCCGAACGCCGCCATATTTTTATCGCGGTAAACACTATTCATGTGGTTATTAGTGAATACCGGCCGGTCATCCGGTTAACATTCCTTAACCGACATTTGTAGTAAGATCATCTTCGACGTCCCCAAAATTCTAAACTCCCCGCGACGTGAGATTTGCCTTGCCAGTACCACCGCACCTGTTCACATTACCTTAGATATGTAAACTTACTATAAACCACTAGCATCAAAGTTAGTGGGCCGGCATAGGTATCGCAGTTATGCTCTCATCTGTGTAATGAATTCGCATTATCTCTACTCCTGTAGGTTACATTCACTAGGATAACAATGTTGAGCCATTACCGTTAGGAACGCCGTTTAACCAGTCTAACGCTTGTTTGAATTCTGAAGGTCGACCGGAATTTTCCGTCGACTCACTCTTCCACTCTGGAGGCTGCTGTGCGGTTGTGCTCAAGGTGCTCTCACGTCCAGCTCCCTAGCACCCCTCAGTTGTTACTTTGAAGTCTGTTGTGAACGGTGAGTAAATCAATAAATAAAGTTTGTTTGCAGATTCATCGTTTTCTCCCTGCGACTTCCGATTCACGGTAGCATAAGGTTGGGGAAACTCTGGGCGTACGAATTCAGGATCTAGCACTACACATTCATGAGACATTCATTCATCCATCGTATTCAACAAAATTCCGTTAAACACGGTATGCTGATTGACAAACACCAAACTAATGGTATAAGTTGAGACTCACGTTTAATTGATCACTGCTTTCGCATTTCCATGAACTATCAACCTACCCCTTTTCACGAAGAGCAGTTAAATCTGAGTTCCTATCTTGTGCAGCTGATCGATACCACACATCCTTTCTCTGACCGTGATCCCTACCCTTACATATTCATGAGGCAGCCGTGCTGATCACTGTCCCAGTTACTTCACATTAAACATATGCCTCAACACACTCGTGTATGAGTGGTGCGTACAAGTAGCCCAAACGACAGATGATCGGTTGGAATGTGAATCACGGACTGATGCGTAACCAGTCTGTATGTGGTAGTTGACTAGGTAACGTGAAAATTTATACAATACAAGGTGGTGGATTTTTAGCTTATAAAAAGATTTTTTTTAAGTGACCTTCTTTGATCACACTCTCAATTGTTGTGGCAAAACGGACTTCCAACAGGGACATTCAACATTTTGCTATGAGTCACTTGATGCTTCCAGTGTCTGGTGAACAGGCAGAGGTAATATGCGGGAACGAGTGAGCAACGATAACTGGTTATTTACTGAATTTCAGCCAATACACTGTGAACGAAGATCACCGAAACGGTCACAATAACGGGAAATTGTTTCATTCAGTACGTGGTACTGCTTAGTCAGTGCATATACGTAAAAAATCAGTAAGTGTGAGATAGCTTAAAAGAGTTTAGATAAAATCTGTTTAAACGATTCGTACGAGATGAGGGATGCAAACCATCCTCATCCATTGTTCTTGTCTCGAGCGTTCATGTCTGACCACGAGGAGTTAAGTGCTGAAAACTCACTTCTAAGACAGCCGTTTGCAGACCACAACGTGCTACAATTTCGGGTTCATCAATTGTGAGGACGCCACTACAACCAATCATGAGTGCATTGGATACCCTGATGCCATCTGACCGGCAACGGTTAGTCAAGGGAGTCCCCAACGGACCAAACATCCGGAAGGCGGAACGTGGTTTTCATAGCGCATTTTCATATCGTCTAACTAGTTGCGTTTTGCACCGTTATTTATAGACGCGTCGTAGTCGAAAACAAATTAACTGCGTCCACGTCCCCGGGTACATTGTCCCCACTGTGTTGGGATCGGGCTAATTCATTACCTGCTGTCAATTCAGAGTGTTAGATCACGACACTTACTTTTGTTAAAACACACCAGTTTTACTCCGGATCAGAGGATGAGAAATTAACTTAGTTCCTCTTACCGGAACACATGACTGACCTCATCTCATAATGTATGGAACAACACACCTAGGCACTCATCCACAACCTCTTTTGAGTAGCGCACAAATTAGCCGGCGACCCCGACAGGGCACATGGTAACCCACATACAAAATACATGCAACACAAACGTTGTGTTTCCGTTCGAAAGGGGTAAGTCAGAAAGTGTATCTGAAGAAGGGAGTGATGTTCACCTTGGTGTATCTTTTAGCTTGCAACGACTCCAGTCCCTGTGTGCTCATGGGCAGTCTACTGATTGATAGTAGTGTGAGAGAAATTCCTGCGATCTGAACCTGAGATCATGAATGGAAACCTATCATGAGGGTTGATCGTCTAGGCCAGTCATCCTCCACTTGACGTTTCAAGTCAAAGTTAACCAATTTATCAGTGTTTCCTATTGATTTATCTGTTTGCGTTGTCCGACAACTCGTCCGAATTTTGTAAGCAGTTTTTCTCATTTGTAGATTTGCTGTTCATTTTGACCCAGTGCTCTTGATAAAAACGTCACTCAGGGACAGTTAGCAATGCTGAATATAGCAGGTCAGATACGAAACAGGCGTACTGTCGATCTCAACTAACCACATTTCGTTTGTGCGGACATTCACTTATCAATATACAAGTCTGTTGTGTTTATCGGCCAGCACGCTGAAGTTGAATAATCATCATTAATTCGTTCGAAAATGATTATTACGTTGAATGAACTAGTGAAGGTGACAGACAGTCTAAAGGGAAATGGATGAGTAATCAGAATTCATCAAAGGTCACTGACAGGACGACAACATCCAACTGCTTTACTCACCCAAAGTACAACAAATCTGACCGACCACAATGCCGATGGAACGTGCATATCTGGTTCAAGGGGCTGGTAGTAGGTTTTCCTTCAAAAATTTGGACCAGGGTGGTTTATTCTTGTGGGATATGTCTTGATCGCCCTTATCCGAAATGATCAGCTGGACAGTCGGCCTCGGCAGACGACGAAGACTAGTTGTGGCTGTATTGCTTTACAACAGTTCAACTCCAGCAGTTCCCAGGTTAAGTCTAGTGAGGATTCGATTGACGGTGCATTTAGAATTCAGGCGGACAAAAATCGGATTGCAGTTAAGCTCACACAAGTGAAACATAATGGGAATTTTCCGACCTTTCATTTGCAAGTGTTGGAGCTGTCTGGCTAACTGAATTGATGTGAGAAGAATGTGATCGAACAAAACACGAACTGAGTCAGGCAGACATACACACACAGATCGAATCAGTCACCCAGAGCCCAACGTACCTTCGGAGAAATAAAAATACTGATTCTGAATCGCCATCAAAAGCATCTACGCTTAAAATTTGTGCAACAATAGAAAAGTCCGTTTGCGAACAAACATGATACTTGTTAGGGTTGTGTTACGCCCCATACTTCTCAGTTCGACCAGTACTCACATGTATCAACGTATTACCCCAATTTGTAATCACTTTACCAAAACCCATATGATACGGATTCCTTGTGACGGCCCAGACTAAACGGACACATCGTTTTCCATGACGGAGTAGGTTTCCAGCGTACATATTATTTCAGCCTGGACAGTATTTTTCAATTAGCTGGCCACGCCACTCCCGATAACGCGACAAGCTGTCTTCAATACGGCACCCATGAAATGGTCAAATAACACATATCAGGAAGCAGAACGACGAGGTTCAGTCACGAAGCCACAATACTGAGAGGAGCCGATCGACACTTAATGTTTTCACAGTATGCTTATAAAACGTCACGTTAAAGTCCACAATTGGCTGGACAAATCTGAAATCGCAGCATAACGTGCCTCAGACTCTATGGGAAAATGGTTAGGTTTTGATCACCCTTAGTGATTTGTAATTCCGCCCCGTTCATGAGTGCAGCTTTTTCATATCTATTGGGTAGTGAAAAAACTATCATGTTGGCACAATCCGTTACGCAAATGTGGCATTTTCACTTCATCCATCTGCACTCACCGACACATGCCGGATTCTACTCCCGTGTTACCGCTTAAGAATTAAAACTGGAGTAGAGACTCATGTGAACAATCAGGTGTTATCGTCCGTGGAGGCTTAAACACTGGGGCATTGGCGCCGTGGGAATTCACTGCAAATGTGCGTACACTCCCACCCGCCCTATCAACAGCCGTTTCGGCGGTGTGTTGCCCCCGTTCCCTCATCCGGAGGACATGGCCGTTCGGTAAGTCCTATGGTTTGGATTTCAGATTTGGGGACCGGGACACAGGTGTGGGTCGTATGGCACTTGGGACTGGTGCACTTTGCACGAGTTGTTGCGACGACGGCTTGAACCGCTACGCTTGAACTACGTCGACTCTTCGATAAGTCCGCTCCATCGTTTACCCACAGGAGAACACGCACAGTTGGACCAAAATGTGTGTACGTTCTCCCGACGAACGTTGAGTGGCACACGTATATCCAACGACGCCAAATATCAGAACCAAATCAAAACGTTGGAAACGTGGTACTATTCACATAAATAATATAATCAATTTCAAGAACAAACCTCAGTTCGTTTGCGCGCGTGGGATAAGCTACATTGTTTGGCCGCAATAGGCCGTCAAGAGTCCAATGGGCACGCACAAGTACAGGCACAAGCGACCCATAAGCAATGGCGAACCGACCGAGTGCGATCAGACCGGTCTGATGTGTGTCTAAACTTCCGGGCTTCGCGCAGACCGATCAGCTGGTGACAGTTTAATGGCGGACCGTATTCACAGGGGTGAGACTGACAGATAACAATAGGTGTGAGGCCGGTGACTGGGATTCACTGGCTGGGGGATGCGAGCTGGAAGAATGAGTACTTTTAGACATGGGTTGTGAGAATAATGGTAGCAAGTGTGTAGTCAGACAGGGTCACGAGTTAGGGCGCTGCAGGGTCAGTCGACGGGAATTTTGACCTCCAAAAATGTCCTACAATATGGATGGGGCAGTTACCATCGTCTTGTTGGCTAAGGCCGGATACCAGCTCGCAACTCACAGCAATTTTGTTTGTGTACGGGCTGAATATCCACTCGAATAGGCTAGATAAGGCAAACTCGTTATTTGCACGTAACATCGAAAAAACGAAAAATGATTGACGCCAGCAATTCGCGCCATCTTTTCAGTACTCTGTAGGTCAACGCGACCGCCTTATGACAACGTCCAAGGCTCGGTGAGAAATAGAGCATACACCGGTTATCAGCGCTAACAAGAGCAATCGTCAAGCTCGCTGCTTTTCGTAGGTGTCCGGCTGAATAAGAAAGTTGCGGTTACATGTGAGTGAGGGTCACCTTATGCAAGCCAAGTACCTGACTGCGTACTAATAATCACTACCCAGTTTAGCAAGTTTTAACTTGTCTGTAAAGGTCTACTCCAGGGATTATCGATTGAAATTGACAGAGCGTTTATTGTCTTCTCCTAGGAAAAGCAAGCAACCTAACATTACTCGTAAGTGGACTTGAATGATTGCTTAGATGTGATGGTTCAAATGTGCCTTTGTGAGGTCTCTGGCATAGTGATCAACACTGCTGCCTCACACAAAAGCTAACCAGAATTAGCATCCGGCCGTGACATGCACTACTGATGTACTTTAACAAGTGGAAAATCCGAGGTTAACGCCTCTTTTCGAAATCGGCCGAGTGAAATGTCTACCAGACTGAGAGTTGCCGATGGCTGTGTTACAACGCTGTGAATGTTTCATTGTCTTCCCGTGCCTAGAACAAAAATTGGATCTGATGACAATTTCACCCTGACCAAAAGTTCGACACAAATAACGTATAACGTATAACACATGACACGCCGGTTTACTTGGTAATGAGTGAACAGAATTTCCTGAGCAAATCAAATCAGTGAGTTGGCAATAATCTGACTTCTGTTGTCTCAATGCAGATGATTTCACGTTTTGTGTATGAGAAGAACGCTTAGAAAAGATACTGAAACTGTCAATCATAGACCTGTTTGTATAACCACATCTTTTCCGGATGAGATTTCGCTTGTCTTCAGAACGCTTTCAGCCTCAGAAGCAAGTGGGATATTTAAAAAACTACACTATTCCCGCATGTACGTTAGAACACTACGATTGCCTAGTGTTGTCCGCCCTCCTCGTTGTCATACTGCAGTGTTGAGAACGGTGAACCAAATACAACAAATGTATAACATTCGGACAGAAGGTCTTAGACATGGGGGAGGCTTCCTGGCAAACTGTACAAGTGATTCAAGCTGGGAAACACTGTAAACAGTTTTTACTAGGCAAAAAAATTGCCCGAAGGTTTTGTAGGACTCAACTCGTAATTATCCAGTGAGTATACGTGATATAAACGGTATTGTTTTTGCTCGAACTTGTTGCAGTCACACGGGCAGACACTGATTGAACAATGACCCCGTTAAAGGTGCTTAAACTGACTGTTATTGTTGCGAGGCTCTCGGTGAACGACCTGCGCGTAAACATGAACGAATGCAGGTTAGTTGTCGTGTCATCACTTCGTTCGTTCACACTATTCAACAAGCCTACACGGCTGGCGATCGACTGGAATGTGAGAGGACGGACTGATGGATTACACCTCTACTTCGGGAATCTGGATGAACGATAAGGACACTTCCACAGTAACCGACGGTGGCGGTTCAATCCCTGTATGGGCTGTCACCTGGTTAACTGCGGGGCTTGAATTGGTCTGCCCTGGTCACAAGTTGGTCCTACCACAAAGAGACTCAAGAACATTCGTTTCACTTACTTGAATGCAGACTGTCGATGTTGATTAAACGAATGATGTGTACATGTGGGAACCAATGAGAAATATTGCTTACTTGAAGGACTGTAATTCGCCAAAGATCACTCAACCAACGTTTACAGAGATGGACATAAGGAAAGCAAATTGTTTTATGCACACTGAGAAAATTGTTACTCAGCGAGTTCATGTCCACAAACGTATGGTAGACCAAACAGGGAGTAGTGCTGTTTACATTTTTAAAAAATGACATCTTACTCGTGCTGGCGGAACACCGCAAGGTAAGCCTCCATTAGTTTATCCAGCAGTGAATATAAATGGGTCTGAACTCTGCACAGATTTAGCAATCAAACGCAACGGGAACGTTGTATCGTAGTTCCGCCGATACTATTTCACTTCGTCAATGACAATCCTTTTTTTCACATGGTCCCTTGAATCTTTATGGTTCACAGTACTTTATCGGTAGCTGATGGTGACTCACCAAGGATGTTTAAGTATCAAGATATTCACAAGTTCTTATACAATCAAGCACAGTCAACATCGGTTTTATGCATGTATTTATTCATGTTAGCTTATAAGTCAGCGCACGTTTTGTGGTAAAACAGTTACACATGATGCGCCGTGGACATTGAATGTGCAGTTCACAGTTTTATAAATTGTTGCAGAAGGAAGAAAGTACTTGCTTTTGCGCTCCTCTCAAAGAAATGTAGCCCGGTTAGAAAAAATCACACAGCTTATCCGGCAACTCATATGTACAGTAGCCTCTGACAATATATCGAGAACCTTGTATTCAGCTCAGTGTTCTTGTTATCACAACTTAATGTAAGTGAGCTAACAGAAAGGATTTTGGAGGGTGAACCTTTGATTAAATGCGTCCCGTTCTTAGCAGATGAATGCCTTGATCTGCGGTCGGTAAGTGACATGTTGTTTAAGTGTTTCAATAAAGGTAACTGCTTTAATCTTACTGAAAAGTCTTATTAGAGGGACTGTAGATTGAATCGGACTAGGTCGTTTCCATTCTAAGCTGATAGGATATCATTTTTGCGGACCAGGATGTCATTTTCGGCTGACCCGATGACCACTAATCACATCTCAGAACGTTTCTTGAGTTCATCAGATGACAAACAAGATTGTACTACGAATACGCGCACAACAGTGAGTGAATGTCTCGTCCGACGTATGAGAACATGTGTATAAGGTACAGGGTGGTAAATGAAGCTAATTTCTCTGTGCTCAGATGTCAGACCGACCAGGATACAGGCAACTACCACCCTGTCCGTTAAAGTGCGGTTAGTAATTCAGGCAGTTGAAATTCTCAACAGTTCATACCATCTACCATCAGTATTTCGCCAGTAAGATAATAATCTCAACAGCAGAAATTCGCAACATCTCACAGGTAATACGCATACTATATCACAATTAGAAAGCCGATTTCAGTAAAATGTATACTTTTAGTAAAACGAGATATTATGCTGATTGCCGAGGGGGTATTTGATAATTGCTCGGATTTCATGGTTCCTGGTAATGATCAAAATTTTTGTCGCCTTCCTCTGCTCGGGAGAGAGCTCACTACGAATTACAAGTCCAACTTGGCTAACTGTTGACTACTGTTCTATCTCTAAATAATCGAAAACAAAAAATCTTCATTGCTTCCTCTTCTCACCATATTTTCTCTTCTTTGTGTCGACATTTAACAACAATTCGAATCCATTCGATTCAAACTAGTACACACCGATGTACAGACAGCATATTAGGAGAAAACCTCGATAATGTGAGAGCAGCGTTACCAGAAATCTAAAAATACAGCTGTTTTCAAAAGTTTATGATATTTCTCTATAGGATGAGAGCCAGGGTAATCAAACTGTTAACTATTACCCTTTCTGGCCGTTAATCGACTTGAGTGAATCCTTCCCCAGCCCCTCTGACAAAGATGGGTAAAGCATACTTGTTCGGTAAATCAGGGTACTTGTTTTCATAAACGTTGACTGAATCCAATTCAATGTCATCAACGGCCGTTCCTGCATTCATTGGATTCATTGTCATATTCCCCGGTAATCAACTGATTTTTTGAACAACCATTCATAGTTCGACTCAGCCTTGCACTAAGTATCATTGTACGTTCTTCCGACGAACGTTGAGTGACGCACGTATAACCAACGACGCCAAATATCAGAACCAAACCTAGTCGCTGGAAACGTGGTACTATTGATAAAAATAATATAATCAATTTCAAGAACAAACGTCAATTCTCAACTTGACCATTACTCACATTTGATCGCAGCCTTCGCATTCAGATAGACTTTCCAGCCAGCCTCTTTCGAAAAGAAGCACTAGACTCGAGTTTCGCTCTCATTAGAGCTCATCAGTAGTGCATATCTTTGCCACGGGCAACCCGATCATTGCCCACAAGCGAGAGTGGTTGAGCGTTCAGATTTGATAATTCGGTCGTGCCTAATGTGAGGTCAATGGCGCAGTGGTTAACACGGTTGCCTCATGATTGGAATGTCCGGAGTTCGAAAGAGGCTGGCTGGAAAGTCTATCTGAATTGACGA
>QNGE01001592.1:17859-40220 GCA_008508345.1 Paragonimus westermani
CAAAAATGTCCTACAAAATTTCGGTTTTACCATGGCTCACTGAGCCATGTGTTGTGGAAAGGTGATTGGAATAAACGGGCACACTTTGAAATGTACAATCCACAGACTACTATTGAGCTTGGAATATACATTTCGTATTTTCATTCGTTGGAAACAAACAACGCATCTGTGCCCAAAACAGAATATCGCACGTTAAATAACTAAGCAGTTGATGCTTCATCTAACACAGGAAAAAACAACCCTTTAAGCGATTTCGGTTTTGAAGGTCATTCTCCTGAACACAGTCTGGCATGATAAGTGTTTGATTTGTTTCTCATGTTTGTTTTCAAAATTGTTCCGTCCACAATGGCAGAACCTGATTCCGGTGTATGGTTATGAATTACAAACTTCTCCAGATTATGTCGTTTACTCGAAAGTTTTGTAGTTGCTGGCAGTTTGCTACATTTTTATTTTCTGCTCTCACAGCACCACCAATGGCTGTCCTCATGCAGTTTAACTTTTATCAACTTAGTATTCAGGGGGTGTTCAACTTATTGCTTTTTGGCTACAATGGAATGATTTCACAAAGTTCTCGTATCCTGATTCCTTCACCCCTGACAAAACTGATTCCACGTTCATTTACTGTGGTTAGTTTAGATCGGCCGAATCTCTTACCATTGGGTTGAACCCATTTGAAGCTTAATTAAACGAGCCAGAACACCACTAATCCTTTGTGTATGTATACATGAGCCATCACACTGACTGTTTCATACGGCCAACCACAAATACCGTCTGTTACCGCCGGTACATCTAGTATGTTACATCTATTCGGTTTAGCCTAGCTGACTAACTGCACCCGAGTTGATTTGGTTGCATTATTCAAAGAGTGAGTCAGGTAGGCCAGGTTACAAGATCAGCTCGTTGACAGAGCAGTGAGAAAATCTGAAGTGCCTGATCCGCATGGACTTGCACATACGGTGGTTGGATTATTAGTCGATATTCACCAAAGGTTACGTAAACCGTTGTTACTGCTACGTCAATAACAAAAACGAATTGTATTACAGGACTAGCCCTTGATCTACTGAAGCGGGATAATCACGCCAACAGAAACAGAATGTCACACTTTATCGAGAACCGGTGAACTATAATGGCAATTTAACCGATACTAGGTGACCGCCTTTTGCCGTCACTTGCATACATGTGCATTTTAAAACATTCAGGCATCAATCACCGTGAAATGAACGTCGACCTATGGATCAAATTCAGAATGACTACCCAAAGTACCTCCCACACACTAATGAAGTAACTGTGAAGGTGTATGTGTAAGCGCTTTTGCCGAACACTGACAACTTCTATGTTGACCTGATACAGTTATGGCTTAAGAGTAAAGTGAACTATCAGTATTCCGAACTATGGGGATTTTGCTTGCTGGGATTTTGAGTATAGATCCCGTCTGTTTATGCAGCTTTTTGACACAGTATGTCAACGCTGAAAGTTAACGTCTGCACACAACAGGCAGATAGACAACAAAGTGTTGGCGCATCTGGCCGTCTGCCATCTATCTGTTAGTGTACAGGTGGTCCACTTAGGATAATCGTTTTCCGAACGGTCCAATAAGTCCGGCAGGCCTCCAACCGGTAAACCCGAGAGAAACAACCTGGTACCTACTCGGACAGCTGAGAGCCGTCCTAAAACATCCACAGTAATCGACTGGTCCTGAGCAAATGGTGTCTGCACCAGCTGGGAACCCACTTCACGTCATCTCCGATAGTCGTGGGCGATTTAACCGAACCACCTCATATGGGCGACAAAGGAACCTTCTTATAACGCTACTAACTAACTGGTGTGATAGGCCCCAGATTAGCCGTAATCACCCAACTTGTTGCACAGATAGTTACAGCAGGTGACAAACTTCATGGTATGGGACATCGACAACATTGTGGACAATGGAAACGGCTGACTAATTGAGAAAATGTGTTAACACGTGACTTACAGTGAGCTGCCTAACCAAACCAATCAGTGTTTGAATTTCATCCAATCTTTTCATTTCACTGCTGTACCCTGAGACATGTCTCCAGAAGAGGGGATATAACCGCTTTTCCATCATTGTCCTGTTCTATACAGACTTTAGTTAACTAACATGTATTCGACAGGTGTAACCCCAAAGGGACATCGAACCCGGTCACAGGCGGCTATCACGGCCATTCCCTTTCATCCCTCTGTACTGAGAATGTCAGTTTTCGTTTCCTTGAACAGTCCTACCGTCAAATAGACGGAGTAGCCATGGGAAGTCCACAAGGTCCCATCATAGCAGACTTTTTCATGCTAAAAATTGAGCAACAGCTAGCTACGGAGATAGGAAACTTGTCATATTACAAGCGTTACGTCGATGACACCTTAATTTTCAGTCGATCTAAACAGATGATAGATAACCTGGTGCAACGTCTAAATAGTTGCCATCCTAATCTGAAGGTCACTTGTGAATTTGAGGTCGGCAACTGCCTGCCATTTCTAGATATCCTAATAAGTCGTCGGGAAGATGGCTCGGTTAGAAGAACCGTGTATAGGAAACCCACATGGTCAGGTCAATACCTAAACTTTAGCAGCTTCACACCGATCCAACACAAACGAGCACTAGTAAATACTCTCTTCACACGAGCAAGGCGAATCTGTACGCCCGACAGCCTCGCGGAGGAACTAGATCTGATTACGTCTGTCCTACAATCAAATGGTTACCCCAGAAGTTTCATAGATAGGCACAGTAGACCAAAATTACCATCCGAAAAGGTGGTCACTGTAGAGAAAAAGAGAGTCTACATAGAGCTACCCTTTAGGGGCGATTACGTCATGCAGCAAACAGCGCAGCGATTAAGAACTTCAATTAAACGAACATTTAATGCAGCTGAACTCCGTGTAATCGCTCGGACTCAGAAACTACCAGTGCCTTCCATCAAAGGAGATCAGCCTTTTGGTGCCACTTCACAGTGTGTTTACCAATTTGTATGTAACTGCGGAGAAAGTTACATAGGCAGAACCGAGAGATGCTTGATCTCCAGAATGAATGAACATTTACCTAAATGGGTACAGAAGTCCGTGTTACCGGAGAATGGTAGTGTTTCTGAAACGCATAAACAGCCAGTTTTCTCAGTCGCTAGACAAGTCTTAACCACCGGTCATGCTACCGATCCATCTTGTGCATTCAAAATCCTGTTGCGCCATTCCAATCCGAGATTCTTACGGTTCGCTGAAGCAGTTGCAATCAACCGACTCAAACCAGCTTCATGTGTTCAGAAACAACTGTTCGTGAACCTGACCCTTCCCTGGACTTAATGTCTTATCCTAACTCGCTTATTGATTTTCCACCCCTCAAATCGATTGTTTTGAAAAAAGCCCGCCCGTGTTATTGTAAGTTTGGTACTGATGAGTCAATACGAAATGCTTGCATCTAGCAGTCTTCATGTTCTATCTGCTTTGTTCAAACATGATTAACGCCAGATTATGGCTTCGACCTTAAGTCCGGTCATATCTATTGTAGACTGATAGAACAGTAGTATGACCTCTGAGCTCTCAAGTGCTACAGCCTGACCATAAATTGCGGTCCAACGAATGGACTCTGCTGATAGGCGTTAAGAACGACCTTCCAGTCTAGTGCCTCCTTTCGCAATTGACTGACCGAAAGGTCTAGCTGAAGATGAGAACCGCTATCAGTTTTGAAAGACGTTTCACTCGTTAACATCACAAGTTTACTAACAGGTACAAAGTTATGACATTAAAGGAGCCGGTTGCCTCATAGAGAATACATTCAACGTCCGGTTGCACCCAATTCAGTCCAATTCACCAGTAGAATAAGCTGATGAATTCAAACTCTCACTTAACGCACATCTTCAAGGCACCATGCCAAGTCTTTGGAAAACTTGGTGACCAGATTCATTAAAAGAAAGAGAATACACGTTCAAAGGCTCATTGGTGCCGGTGATCAGATGTTGATTAGTGGATGCCGAGATGCACTTGTACATCTGATGGTCTATGGATAGGGTTCCTTTCTGTTCATTCCCTTCAATATTCTTCCCATTCACAATCGTACTACTGCTGACATATCGGAAATAAAGGCGTCTACCAGTTTTCTTTTTTACTCTGAGCGATCTATCGCTGATGTGGACGTGTATGAGCATTCTCAGCTTTCTCTAATCTGTGAGCTTCCTATGAGTCATCTGAAAACTCGCCCACATTTAGACCTATCTGTAATATTCAGGTGAACTTTTAGGTACGGGTTAGCAGAATCAACCACCTAAACTTTGTAACCCTGTGACAAACTGTAACTGGGACCTCGCATGCTTTTGATCACGTGAATCAGCCGGAATAAATGAATGCAAAGGCTGCGATCAAATGTGAGTGATGGTCAACTTGAAACTTGAAAATGTGTGTTTGTTAATCTGAAATTATTCAATCGAGTCTTTGTGACTTTCAAACGTTACACTTATGGCGAATATAACAACTTTCTAATTTTTCGAATCAAGTTGTTTCCACTTGTCCTGATCATGTGATCCTTAGAGCGCTACCATATCATCATTGTTGAGTGAAGGTCACCGTGGTTTAATGCATATCATGTACTGTTATTTCTGCCCCGCTCACACTATCCAAAATTGGGGAATTAGAGTGCAGGAAACATTGCTTCATTCAGGTCATACATTTGACCAAAACAGTTTATCAAAAACACTTGCAGTTAATGAGGAATCGTTAACAGCTTATCTGTACACCGAATTCGGTTTCGTTTAGTTCCTCAAGAATCTAAGCAACTTTCTATACATATGCGGAGTAATATTCAGTTCAGCCACCTACATTTCGTTTTCTATGGGTAAATAATGAATAGATAAGTAGGTTAACGGAATTTCGTAATAGAATAAAAACGACTTGCCTTCGAAACCTCACTGAAAACAGTACTGGATGGATGATCCAAGAGTCAATGAAAGTGAGATGTAACCGAACTGAATTTCTCAGGGTTACAATTCCAGTTCCATTTCGAAACTAGAGTTCTTCGTTGTTACACACTGAGCAAATGAGCTAGCGCTGCTGATTTTCAGGTCAAAATACTATACAGCTTCACTGTAATCAACATAATATCGGTCTACCGTTAAGCAATATATTGTGCAACATCCTGGCATTCTATGTGTATGGCAAAGTAACTTGGTTCGTTCGTCCGGATGCTGATACAAAACTGTTTGTCACCTTACACCCCAGTGGCTTCGTAAACACCCGTCTTTGTTGGGGGCTTTAGGGTATTATTAACAATACTATTCGTCAGGATGAAGAATTTAGGCACACGGTTAAGACTGTCGATTTCTCGGCACAGACTTCCGTGCCTCATATATTTTGCGATGGCTGCCATATTGCTTACCACACACTCCATGTTTCATGCTAGTTCGTTCAGAATGGAAGTGGTAATCATGCAGTTCGTGTACGATATATCTATTCAAGGGTTGGTACCTCTATTGTTAAGGCTTGATTTAATACTTTCGGGTTCATGGCTAGATTTCCAAGAACGTTAGTTATTTGTTATTTACGATACTGTCAACAATGATACAGAATCCTAATCACTGATGCGCGTTGCTACAAGAATTCACCCTTCCGTTAACCTACCATCCATCTTGGCTGCTATCTCTTTTTTGCTTTCCTCCATCCGTTGTGGTTTCTAGTCTCAAATAACCACATAGTTCTTCATTAAAACATCACGTTTCAGTTTTCTCTTCGAAAGGCGATTGCGTAACGGCGACGTCATGCTAATGGTAAACTCTGGGAGCGGACCCGTGCAAAATTAGTCGTGGGATTATTCATCTGTTTTAGCAACTCGTGTGTAGCAATATTACTTCTTACAAATCAAAAGATATCACTTCATCTGTTCCACTAATGCTAACCTTTTCTTAAGTTAATACACAGCCCTGTAAAATGTGTTTTTTAGGTGGACTGGGACACGTGCTGCTGTCCTGAGAAATACACCGTTTGCGTGCATGCGCAGGCCGGTTGTTTCTAGCACCCCTAACTTTCTTCAGCATTCATCTAACTCAGGTATGTGATCCATGAACGGTAGACCCAATTTAGAGGGTTTGCTCACAACTCAATCAGCTTTCTACATCTGTTCATTTCTTATTCACAGTTCGAAGCTTCCGAGTAAATGCATAATTACTGTACTGTAATGTCTGCACAGCGCATAAAGTTGATCAGATTATTATTTTCAACCGTAATCAATCTTTTCGTTCGTTACAAATGGAATTCGTAGTCGGCATCGGAACACGTGAGGAAATTTTCGTCCTCTCCTACACTCTCGTTCGTTCATAATATACTTGCATATGGACCAAAATCAGTAACATTAATATGGTTACTCTCGAATTTACTGTTAATAACAGTGCACTCGTATTAGAAATAAACAGACAATCCCACTTCAATTAAGGTCGACAGATCATTAGTGAAAGTAAGTGAAGATATCCGTACATTCTAAACAGCCATCTTGGTGTTCTGTGTTGGCATACGACTTTCCAATCACGATTTCACCCTTCAGGTAATCGTAGGCCATTCATAAGAGTGAAACTAATTAGAAATGTTTGTGATGTATACTCGCATGCTTACCTGGAAAGTAATTTGAAGTTTCAGCCGGTATTTTCCATCCTCTCTGTTAAAATATATTGGTTATAAAATCAACTATAGCGTTTTTTTAAACAATGCCAGTTACAAGTTTACAACCAGCCGATCTTGTGTCATGTTTGAATTACGTAAATGATCTTGAAGATCAAGTGATTAGTAATATGCATAACATGAACAGTACATTCGTAAAACCACAGTGAACCAGAAAACCTTCCAAAAAGTGTAGTTTCTGTCGTTACCCATATTATATTTACAGTTTGAATTTCTAACACAATGTTTTTTGATGGAAGATGTAAAAGTTCGACTGAAGAAATCATTGACGATTTTTCAGGGATCACGTTTGGGAATGACAACTATCGACAGTGGTGCACGCTGCTCATAGACCTGGGAACTGGAAGACTACAATTACCTTAAGAAGAAACCGAATAATCTGAAGAAGGTTTATTAACAGGTTATAAAAAGGTTAATTCGGATTTTTTTCTCTCACTTTTTTGCATGTGTATCGGTTACCTACATTGGAACGGTAAGAAAAGATAATTGGTATAGAATCACGGCGTTCTGAAGCACATATCAAACAAGTTCACTTAACGTTTTTAGTGACCATTTTAATCAGTTTCGATTAGAACGCGAACTAACGACATTAGACGTGTAAAGTTAGCGTTAAATTATACACGATAGACATGGCAAAAGCTACACAGGTGAACCACGTAACAGATGTTGAAAGGGTTACAGAAGATTACGGCCATCGTCAAGGAATACACAAAATAACTGAACTATCTGTAGACATTTTTTCAATATTCTAAAATCAACCTCGTTAAATCTGACCTAGAGATTACGTAGGACCTATAGTTGATTTGCTTTATGTGCAAGCATGAAATGTAAAAACTGGATTATACCTAATCAACGGGCTATTCAATGAATTTCTGTCAAAATGTGGCCTATATCTATCGCCTAACATAACGACTTCCATCAAGCATAACGAAGTTATAAAAAAATGAACTTTATAAGTGATTTAAATTATACTGTGCACTTTTACACATGAATGTTTGCGCAATGTGTACACTGAATCTGTGAATGTACCTACCCGGACTACCTACATTCCTGACTGAATAAAACGTATCTTGACGTCAAATGACGTTTGCCTCAATGTGGGCCACTATGCGTTATCACTACTGGATAAATAACAACGTCACTATGACAATCACATACCACGTGACGTACATAAATGAACGATAAATTGAACGACACCCAAATCTACGACACAAACAATAACAACAACTGAACCAAGACAATACAATTGTTGTTCATAAATAAATTATAAGTTCATCGGTACAAACTGGAGAAACATGCAGACATACTGGTTAATAGTCTGAAAAAATACAGGCGTTTTGGCGGCGGACGAAAGGACATGACGTGTTACGGATGAATGAACACAAATGCGTGGGTGGGCGAAAAACGATAAAGTGTGCGTACGTCCCCAAGCGATTTCCGGATAAGAATCTTCCGGTCAGTGTATGTGATGATATACGTCAACGGAATTCTACTCAGCGCGCCAATTCCCTCAGGTCTTGTTGATCAGTGTTAATATTTGTGTTGTTCTGTAGAAACCTTTGTAGAATTCAAAGGTAAATCAACGAGCACAAAGTAGATATTAAAATAACGGAATAACTAGGTGAATATGCTCATCCCCAACAACAAACTAATGCTAAATTCATCGGCCGACTGTGTTGGTCGTTATTTCAGGTCAACAGCTGCTACGGCAAAAGATAAGACCGGAATGTTGCTCTGGCCGCGTCATTCATAAACGCAATTTTTGTGGTGAGCATTCAACATACCTATCTGACTCCTCCAATAATTTCTGCACTATAAGCTAACAATTTGCAAAAATTGACTGTGAATTGTCACTACCGTCAATGCAGAAAGTTGAAAGTGCACCGAAACGCAGACCAACTGTGATCTTAATGAACATGGATTATGTAAGTACCACAGCAGAATGTGTCCGCTAGTGGGTTGATCCATTTGATTATTGTGTAAGGGCTGACGATGCTAATCTGTTCAAACCGGAAGAGCAGATGAGGTGATCCATCATGGTGGTAAAAGCACTGGCCCCGAACAAAGGTTGGCAAACAGTGTACTGGGTATTTCAGAGAAGACTGTCTTCTGATTTGGAACCAAATATAGATTGACGACGTAACCTAGTAAAAAGCGATCACCTGATGGCATGATTTCCTAAGCCTACTGTGGATATTCACATTGCATTTTGTTTTATACAATCAGGAAAAAACAATTAAGTTGACGGAAATTGTCAGCAATTCGTTTTTCAAATAACTGGAACATGGTTGTTTTTGTTTACTCAAGTGAGTAGTATTAGTAGCGAGCTAGTGGTTTCCAACACTGCCTAAAATATGCACTTCTTAGTGGCTATTGCCATTCTCCGGACAAGTTGCCCTGAGGCTGGAGTGTCTCCAGGACGGATTGACGTATGATGAATTGTTTCCATAACTAGTTTTCACGCAACCCTTCTCAGCAAACAGTAAGTTGCCAACATAAAAATTTCCTTTCTGACGAAACCTAGAGCTTTCCTGTTATGGAGTTTTCTTGCTACTCCCATTGTAAGTTACTACGTAAAACAAGTTTTCTGCTTTGAAACGTGAATCTTTCGAGCTTGTAGTTCACTTTCTTACGCCATGAAGAAATGACATTGCTCGACAGTGGCGTTGATGAATTCCAGCACGAAATGCTTACGAAATCCCGTCTGGGCCGTCGATCCCATGGATCACTCGCTGGATTCTATATGAGACAGTGGAACGGGTGGTTAACTGATTCCAAGAGTGAAATTTCTGTCTTCATACTCCTGCTGGTGGAGCGCTTGAAGCTTCGGAACATGCCGTTTCTGTTGGTGGTTCGAATTCAGGTAATGTTAGGATTTTCATAATTGGGTCTCATCTGCATGGCAAAAGCGTACATGTTATCATAGCGCTGCTTCACAGGAAATCGCGCCACAGTATGGAGTAGATTTGAACCATAATGCAGCGTCTGTGAGTCGCGACATCCCTAGAATAAACACACACACCGGCTGATATACTAAGAGGACTGAGTCATTGCCTCGGTGTTGTGTAATTGGTACACGTCGTGCTTGTTAAAAATACAGAGGTAGAGGGCGACCATTGTGGTTGAAAATTAGCGCCGCGCTTCAACAGTTTGTCCCCCCCACAAAGCTGATCACCACAGCACGAACAGAGAACTAGTGTCCAGAGTACTTTTCATACTAACATACCTTGTCGCTGCCCGTTGTTTGCCAAATTGTAAGCTGATCTGTGGATTTGTTGCTCATATTGAGTAGGAATCCATGGGTCAACGGGGTATGATGCACCCCTCTATATCCACGTTTCTTCTCCTGGCCGTACGTGTGCGTCCGCTTGTAAAGCATACTCTTGACTGGTTGTAGAGAATTAACTTTGGTTTATTCTGATCAGCATACAACTAAAGCATAACAGCAACTGTCACAAGGTCACTGACAAATATGGTTCCGTTCATTTCTCATGTCACATCTGATTTTCACTCATCTGCATCTTGAATGGGATAATAAGAACGTTCTAGAACTTTTTTAAAGTATGTCACTGTAGGAAAAAGACAGAAGCTTTTAGATTCACATCTGAAGCCCCAAGTGAAACTAATGATTTTTGTCAAGGGATGTTTCCGTTACCGCTAAAATGGGTGATCTGACCTCGTTTTTTCAAAACCATTTACCATGTTCAAACAGTGGCCTAAAGACGGAAACTGAGACTTCGTCCCATATACTAATGATCCGTTGTATTGTATTGTATTCTCGTGCCTACAACCATTGTGTCTGTAGGGCATTTTTGGAGGTCAAATGTCCCGTCGACTGACCCTGCCCCCCCACCCTCCTTACCCCGTCTGACTACACACTTGCTACCATTATTCTCACAACCCGTGTCTAAAAGTACTCATTCCTCCATTTCGCCTCCCCCAGCCATTGAATCCCAGTCACCGGCCTCACACCTATTGTTACCTGTCAGTCTCACCCACCCTACCCACTGTGAATACGGTCAGCCATTAAACTGTCACCAGCTAATCGGTCTGCGCGAAGCCCGGAAGTTTAGACACACATCAGACCGGTCTGATCGCACTCGGTCGGTTCGCCATTACTTGTACGTGTCGTGCCCATCGGACCCTTGACGGCCTATTGCGGCAAACATCGTTTTATCCTACGAATTGAGGTTTGTTCTTGAAATTGATTACATTACTTATGTCAATAGTACCACGTTTCCAGCGTCTTGATTTGGTTCTGATATGTGGCGTCGTTGGTTATACATGCGTCACTCAACGTTCGTCGGAAGAACGTACAGTGTCGATGACATAATCTGATCCGCTCACCACATTTTAAAAACCTCCATTCTAAACACGTGTTGTAGTTTATGTTCGGCATGACAACCAACCATCCGGGATAAGTCAAGAATTTTAGGGTCAGATAACATTCATTCATCTTTTGTTTGATGGACCAGTCATTGGGCAAAATTCGTATATTTTTTCCTACAAATGCTGTTCTATAGTTCACTGTCCTTGAAGAGCAGGAAAATTGTTTTTTGTGGCCTCCGTTTTCTGGACGAGTTTCCATTTTTAAACCCCGCGACATACAATTTCACACCACCAACGACATCAAATTCCCATCTTTCAATTGGTAGGCCAGAAGAATACTGGTGCCCGTCCGCTACAGAAAGAGTCACTGTATGGACATACTATCACATTACTCCAATGACAAAATTCCGGGGACAATCGCCATCACTTTAACGCCTCCCATCAGGTATCTATGTTTTGATCAGGTTCACAGAACTAGAGGGGGATAAACTTATTTCCAGATATTTACCTTTTTTCTCTAAAATAAGGTGTGACGATAACCTTAGTGTGGCACATAGAGGTGGGCCAGAAGCACCTCGCAGTACACACAATAGATCAATAAGAGTCCGCCCAACAGGGGGAAAAACCAGTACGAGTCTAAACCACCTCACAATACAGTTACCTAACGCTTACCAGATAATGCAGCCATATAACATTGCAAAACGCGTCGGCTTCTTGAAATAAACGATGTCCATAGAATTTATGCTATCAGAAACTTGTTAGATATCTGGTCAACTTCGATACAGTAACGAAGAAAGCCCCGAGACCGGTTGTGACAAAGTCATGAGGCGATTCTGATATACATTCTTTCTCAAGACAGTAGAATGAATCGCTTCGGAATCCGAAAATAGCCATGCTCATATCCAGCATATGTGAAGTGACATGTGATTACGAATGAACAGTAATTCAATCGTCCTATTCATGTATGTTTCAACGTTGAAGGCAAGACATATACAGGATGGTTGGGTGCGATTTTCTTGACTAACGCATCAGAAGTAAACCGAAGCTAAACAACTTTTATCTATCAGAACTCGGCAATATCTCCGTAGGCAAAACAGATATGATGCATACGCTGTAATAGAGCTTGACAAGGTTGTCCGTAAGGTATCGCATGGTTGTGTGGTTTTGTCGTCAGATATGTGCTGAACACCATAGCAGATACACGCTTAACTTGAGTTCACTAGAGCTCAGCGTCTAAGTTCGGTGCACGATTGAGATTTACGGCCGCTTGCCGTTTAGTACTATACGTTTAGTAGGCATGGCAAACTGCCTACGCATTGCTGGTGGTGACGGCTGCGCATGATGATCAAACCAATCAACTAGGGATGCAGCCACGCATTCTCACTGCTATGGAGCAATACATGCAAGGTAGATTATACGATTAGCATTGTAACCGGTTTTTTTTGACATGTTTGTATGGCCATACAATAAAAGCGCAAGTTAGAAGACAACACTGCGATAAAAAGGCACACTTTTTTGTATTCCATGCAACGTGCAGACACGTACGTGTGTATAAAGAGTAAGGTCGCAGTGAATCATTTTACTTCCTTCATTCTTATACCTTCTTTCGGTTTTCAGTCCTACGGGTGGACAACAAAACGATGCCGACTCTCAGGGCACTCGACTGTTGTCAATTGTTTCAAACGTGATCTGACAGGCTGTTCGATACCAAAACCGTTGTGGAAACACCTATCGTATGCCAACGAATCTCACTGTAATACATTGAGACGATGCATTGCACAAAAGCCGCGCTTTTAATCAGGAAACAAGTGAAACCAACGCATGATCTATCTCAGCGAAGCCAGTGATTTTTTTGTCGAATTTGAGTGAACGTAATTTCTACTGGCGTGTGCTTTTCAACTTCACTGAAAGTTCCTGCGAAGTGTCTCGGGAAAAGACATATCTTACTAACGTCACCAGGCTTTCGTAACCCAAGCGAACACCCAAGTCGGCTCATAACGAATACCTGTTGGACAGTGGTAAAAAAACGTGCATGTTGATAAAATGCGCGCTGCTGTCCTTCAATGATTTTGTAGAAGGCTGTCCTATCGCGGTTTAAAGTTTCTGTGAAACGCTGCAGAGTGTAGATCTTGCTTTGTCTGTGCCCGAGCTGTACAGACTAGCGAAACGTGTCAAATCATGACTATCACTCATAGGGCAAATGTATCGCTGGTACCATTACAACCACTAAGATCGCTGTTCTCTACTAAGAATTAGTAAGCGATAGCGCTATACCCCAGCAGTAGACGCATAATACCCGTGACACAAACAGAGGCACGGAATGCGCGTTAACACACCACGTCTTATTAATTCAATGGAATGTGCAGACGATCCGGGATGTAACCAGTACGATACCAGGCAGGTGACCTGTCGAGGTCAGTCACGATCATTCACAGAGCAGTCGAATATAACGACTGTTTGATCGCTGCATATGCATGGTCGTTCTATCTTGGTAATCAGGATGAGTGGTCAGTTGCAGGGGATTTTAGTTTTCATATAGATTGAACATCATCCACAACTAATCTCAGCTGTCGCATTCAGGTAGACTTTCCAGTCAGCCCCTTTCAAAAACAAGCAGTTGAGTCGAGTTTCTCTTTAGTTATAGCTCGTCAGTAGTACATGTGGTTACCACGGCCGGGACTAGAACTCTGACCAAGTTTTCATGAGGCAACCGTGTTGACCACTGCGCCACTGACCTCACATTAGGCACAACCGAATTATCAAATCTGAACGCTCAGTAACTCTCGCTTGTGAGCAATGATCAAGTTGCCCAATCGTCACGACAGGAGACACAGTAACTGTCCTTTTAACTCAACTTCAGTCTAATGCATCGTTTCGAAAAGTGCCGGATGAAAACTTTTTGGAAATACGACAGCTGTGATCACTTGCGAATGATGCTCAATCTATATGGAAACTTGAATCCTCCCGCTACTCATCAGTACTCAAAATACCTTATCATTTCCCACGAGCGGAATTTACTGAGCGTTCAGATTTGATAATTCGGTTGTGCCTAATGTGAGGTCAGTGGCGCAGTGGTCAACACGGTTGCCTCATGAAAGCGTGGTCAGAGTTCTAGTCCCGGCCGTGGTAACCACATGTACTACTGACGAGCTATAACTAAAGAGAAACTCGACTCAACTGCTTGTTTTTGAAAGGGGCTGACTGGAAAGTCTACCTGAATGCGACAGCCGAGATCAGTTGTGGATGATGTTCAATCTAAATGAAAACCAAAATCCCCAAATACCTATCATATTTGAGTATCCATTCTAAGTAATGTGCCCTGTTTTGTGGCAAAATCGATTTTGATCGAAGCTCAGCCCCGGTTTTTGCTTCACAGACAGACACCCGGTATATGTGGACCCTCACAATGACACAGCACTCGAAATGTTTCTAGATAATTTAGTATCTCCACACTATCTCAACCACCTATGGACTTGAACGTCGTCAATTATTACAGAGATACATAGAAATATGGAAGACACGGTTTGATTTTAACGGTTACGTTATCCAATTATTGTGAAAACCTGACAAAAAAGAAAGAGTGAAAATGGTTGATGACTGTTTAGAAGATGACTGATATTTTGGTGACCAGTAAGACCTGGTCATGTTATTTCGTCCATGGCTGAGTGTCTTATGAACGTTTAAAAGTTGACGTTGAACTTTGTAGTTTTTCCTTCGGACTGGATGAACCGAAAGCACATACATTAACAGACAACTTGTCATTATGACTATTTGCGCCAACCGGATCGCCCCTATCTGAGAAGAACATGACACTGATGAATAAAAATTTGGAAATGAATGAAGGGAAATTGCTAAACAGTCGAATGGATCAAACGGGTTTGTAACAGATTATTGTTGTGTTACAAGTGCGATTGTGCACACAACATTATCGTGAAGACAATACCTATGCCAACTGAAAGACATTTGTTTCATAATGAGACATGGCGCTCATCCAGGAAAATAGGATATCGTCAAAAAGACACCTTCTGTGGTACACAATACGCATTCAGACACCTCTCTGGGAAATGCAAACACACCATCAACGACAATGAAGTCGTGTTCAGAGACCGTAGTGAGCCCAGTCCCTCGAAAAAGAAACGCTACCTGGAATTTGTAAGACTAAACGCTTCTATCTGACCGGTAGTGGGGGCTGTCTGGTTTACATAAAGCGAACATCACTCCTAATTGATCATAGGTCTCGCAACCCCCATACGCATATCAGTCAGGCCCGTTCGAAAACAAATACGATATTGAAGTTCCGCTCTTGTTGAAGCTCGTCAGTAGTGCACGTCTTTGACACGGAGGGAATATGAACCTCTGCCGCCACGCTTTCATGAGACGAACGATTTGATCACAACGCCACAACCCTCACATTATGCCTGACCGACTTGTTATATCTAAACACTCAGCCACATTTCCTCAAATAATATTCCCCTTTTCGGGTGATTATCAATTCATATCTAATAACCCCACAAATATTCACTAAAAATATGAAAACAGTTACCGCGTGTAATCGGAAACTGGAAATTGCGGACGACACGACAACTAGAAGATATGTCACCGCTGTTCCAAATCATGAGTTTGACGGAACATAGACCAGATTAGGTGGTCCCGTCCAGTAGGTTCAAGTTGCTCGAAAGCTCTACTCATTGGGTGTTAGATGGTAGATATTCGGGAGATTATTGTGTACCCACTTGAGGCGGTCGGACAGATTGAGCGATTAGAGGCAATAGTTTGGCTGCATCTATCGTGTGATCAATGGTACCGTGAGCCCATCCGTTGCCTCATGAAAGTGTGGTCAGCCTTCAGATCGCAGTCGGGTTAAGGATACACGCTCGTAAAAACCATCACCAAGAAGGAAGTGTATGGTGGCTGTGACCAATCTTGCTCGGTTTTTCGCTGACGCAGGGAGCATCACTGATTCGCGTCAATGACTAACGCCGTTCACTGATGACCTTTCTCAATTGTTCACAGTTGTGCTGAACCACCCACAGTGTGTCTCACGGCTAGTTGACCTGGAAATCTTTTCCTACCCTTTTATGAAACGAAGGGCATTCAAATGTGCAAAATCAATGGGTTATATAGTCAAACCGATTAGGTGATTGCTGTTCGCCAATGCAAACATTGGTTGACATCACATACTACAGGACAAATCGATCCCATGTGGTAACAAAGAATTTCTGCACCAAAATATTGCCTATCCTTGAATTCGTATTTATTCTGTACTCAACGAACCTGTCTGATTCTGTTTTTTTTTCAGCCTCTGCAGACGGACATAACTGAAACGGTAGCTGGAGTTAAGTGAAAAGAATTTACATTCAAGACAGCGTCTAGCTTTTTATGTTGATAATTGACTGGAAGGCATCCTAATCGTATGTGATGTCTTGAAATTCAGAGGTTGTTCGGTTGTTTTGAGGTTAGCTTACGGTACCACTGCAATCTTGCTGCTGCAAAGCAGTTATACATTCTTCGTGGGGACCTCGAAATGTGAGTCGAACATTAGGTAAACTGATTAACTGAATGTCCACTCCCCAAATGTGAATCACTCAGATGGCTTTTTAATGTCGTTAGCTTTCCGGTAATGACCGATTACAAGAACCTTACTGTTTACAACTTAATTCTCCAGTCAGCTTTACATGTGGTTCAGTACGATTTCTCTGAGCTCGGCTTATTGAGGTTCAAACTTTACAATGTGGGGACCGATTGTAATGAGGATTGATGATGAGTCACGATCTCATCAAAGGAGTCAGATGGAAATGTACGTGAGTGAATAGTCAAAGGTGAATGATTCAAGGACCTTATGGCCATAAGATACAGTAAAGATAATTGTACTCTTGGTCGCAAAATGGACGGAAGGGTTAAAAATCCTCAACTCTTTTGGTTATTTGTATATATAACGTTTGTTGCGTCCATATAGACTGAATGCGCTTACATCTTCCTGTGCCGGACGTCCACTCACTGACACTGAGTAAACGTATTTGATGTTGCGTTCTTTCATTGTTTGAGTCGATTCCGCAACATCTGTTAAATCGGATTCATCCATTTATTGTCGCCGTTCCACAGTAGAACATGAAGGTGGTCTATACTGACTCACTGGACACTACACAACTCCACTGAGTTCGGCAGATAGAGTAAGAGAGCGAAGACAATTGACAGTCGATTGAGGGGCGGAAACAGAAATCTTGATTTCAGGTTTTACCTCGCGAAACTGAACAGAATGTTCCGCCTGTGAAAACCCTAAAATGAGCGGTTTATCTATAGCATGAGCCAAATTACTAGTCCCTATAAGGTCTGCTGACACAGCTGAGCTGTACTGCGCTCGAGGCGTGGCGTTCAGACAGACGATGGCCTAATGAGCCGACAGGAACAACTGACAATCAGCAAATGTTAAATAGGAAGGTTAAGTCAGGGGCATGAATTTTTGTATCCAGCCCATCCCGAAAAATCCGTGAAAATGGCTCTTTAAAATACTCTGATGCATGCTGTCAGAACACGGAAAATCATCCTGATCATTTTTATCCAGTTTACGATATGAACCGTATTTTGCAGTCCTATACACATCTGCAAGACAAGAACATTACAATTTAAAAATGGACCAAGTTATTGCAAAAATGCAATCTGAATTTAAAATATCCGCGTTTGTGTACCGATACAAAAGTTTAATACTGTGTAGCTACAAAAGAATAATCCAACAGCAAAATCAAAAGATATTTACAGGCATCACTGAAAAAAACGATTCTGTTCACTGTCATCAAGCACGCCGATTTCGGACTATTCCCAATCAGTGCTTCTTCTACGTTTCGTACTATGGCTTTCAACCAACCTGTTCATTCACCAACAGATAGATGGCACCTCTTAACAGTGATTTAATGCACGTTCAGTATATTGCAAGCTTTAATCGATTTGCAAATGTTTATTCTGAGATCAAAACCCCCTATACTTAGCGTGCTCAGTCCATCAATCAGCTGGTCCGCATGTCGACAGCAGACGCGCGATGGAGTTTCATGAATGTGTTTGCATTTGCCCCGTGTTTTACCTAAGCGGGAAGAGTGACTGCCGAACATGTGTCTTGTTTACGGATCAGTCATGGCCTTGATAGGTTGTACTTTTATAACCACGCCGACATCACGTTAAAGTACTTTGCAGTTGCGCGGGTTCAGAGTTGATGCGAAATCATTTGGGCTATCGATCCTATCCGTTATCCATAATGAACACATGGATAAATTGTCAGACAATTCGTTCAGGATGAAAGTACCGTTTATCAGCAATCAAATTCAGTAATATGATGATTCGAATTCAATTTGCAAAATACAAAATGAATATTATCCTATGGACAACGTTGAAATATCTACCCACAAAACAAGCCGAAAGGATCATATTGTAGCGAGAAGGNATATGAGACCCACTCGCTTTTTGCTGGTGATTCAAAGTCATAAGTTCGGACAGGCGTTAATTGGCTTGTAACAATAAGGCCAGCGTATGAAACCACCTAAAGGTGATACACGAAAATTAAAGTGGAAGTAACAACAGCTAGAAACAAACAATACACAGCTTAGCTTGGGAAGTTTATAATTTTCACGTGTTTATCAACAACTGGACGGGCAGTTGAGCATTCCATGTTCACCCAATAGAGGACTAATCACCGAACTCTCGTGCAACGATGTACGCTTCATTAATTAACATAGATTAAAAGGGTGTAAATTGTCCAATCAGTTCAGATAAGTTCGTCAAGTGGGCTAGCATATACGTCGCTATTACTCACCTGCGGTTCAGTGACAGTCACAAATATAAACGGGAGAAACCAGACTGATTGGAGGTCATTGCAACACATGAACAATGGAGCAGTGTTTACATAGGAAGGCAATTTGTTGTTCGAAAATCTCGAATCACAGGCCCCGCAGAGCATTCGTTTGCAGCTGTAGCAAATAAATTTGGTTTGCTTTTGACACTGGGATGTTGTCGGGAAGCTAGGTCCTTGCTCTTCGGTTTACACGCCCAAAGTTTCCTCAGCCTTATGCTCTTTTGGATGTCGTCACGGCGAGTTTCCGTCAAGGTTTATTGGTTAGACGATTGAGAGTTTGGTGGGTTTAAACAAGGCAAGAAATTTCATAAGTGCACAGAAAAGACATGTATTGCGATCTCGTAACATCTCGTTTGATCTCAGTCACATACGTGAAACATACAGGTTATAGACGACAGATAATTAGAGAGAGACGGTTTAGGGACACGCAAACACTCACACCAAGTATTGTGTCATGAACATCACGACACACAGTTCCAGCTTGTGAGTTCTGATGAACGTGGTTTCGCTAAACACCAGTAGTTTCGGGCTCTGATAATTTCGATTACAACACTCCTGAGGAACGCCACCCGAGGTGGTTGAAACGTAGAGTATTACAACTTGCTCGTCACGTTGTCTTATTCCCAATCTGTTTATTTGATAATGTGACATTATTGTGAACGGCCTAAGTGAGTCGACTTGACGACCAGTTATCATGAGATGTTTAGCAATGGATGGTGCGGGATTTCGAGAAATGGGTTCTGTAGGACATTTTTGGAGGTCAAAATTCCCATCGACTGACCCTGCAGCGCCCTAACTCGTGACCCTGTCTGACTACACACTTGCTACCATTATTCTCACAACCCGTGTCTAAAAGCACTCATTCCTCCAGCTCGCCTCCCCCAGCCAGTGAATCCCAGTCACCGGCCCCACACCTATTGTTATCTGTCAGTCTCACCCACCCTACCCACTGTGAATACGGTCCGCCATTAAACTATCACCAGCTAATCGGTCTGCGCGAAGCCCGGATGTTTAGACACACATCAGACCGGTCTGATCGCACTCGGTCGGTTCGCCATTACTTGTACGTGTCGTGCCCATCGGACCCTTGACGGCCTATTGCGGCAAACATCGTTTTATCCTACGAATTGAGGTTTGTTCTTGAAATTGATTANAACTGAGGTTTGTTCTTGAGATTGATTATATTATTTATGTGAATAGTACCACGTTTCGAGTGTTTTGATTTGGTTCTGATATTTGGCGCCGTTGGTTACACGTGCATCAACCTTCGTCGGAAGAACGTACAGCATGAATCGAAAAATATTTGCACGGCAGCAGATAAAGATCGCGTCCGAACAGATGTTCGAGCTCAAGTCTATTCACCTAGAGCAGTAAATGCATGAATTAAGCTGTGAGCACCAGTAGTGTCAACAACTGTGGTGGCAGACCTCACGCGTACGCCTCACAAATGCCTTCTGGAAGCACGCTCGGAGAGAGTATGTAAGGCATAACCATTCAGTTGATAGGGTACAAGGGTGTGTCCTCTACTGTCAGGTGTGCATTTATTCTCATGTTTCACGCCGTCCGTTATGCTTTTTGTTATTGCTGTTGCTGTCGTTGTTGTGCGGTGCTTCTTCGCATGAATGAATGTCATGATGAAAGTAGACTTCGGGAACATCGTCGAAACTGACCGTTTTAGAATGAACACCTCCAACTGAAACAAGCAAAGCGAATCACACAACCCCAGTTGATCTAGCTTTGGAGATATCGTCATGTTCGAGGCTGTGCAACCGTACGGGTAGAAGTGAATGTCAGCTGTTTGAAGTGAGGCTAGAATGGTTTGGTTTACATATCCTGAAACAGGTTCAGTATCGGTTGGATTGTTCTGTGTTGTTCCAGTTAGTCAATCAGATTGAAGTCGGGCGACTGAACGCCCATATGTTTCAGCACTATCTAAACTGAAGTTTCTGGTTTGGTTGTGACATCCTCATAACCAAATTCACTCAAACGCAACCAACATCATATATGGTCGTTGTGTCTATTTTGCTCTCTGTTCTGAATTCTTTTTATGATATATGTCTGGTATTTACATTCACAGGCTCCATGGTCTTGTTTGTGACTCGTTCACAATGATAGTTAGTGCTTACGTCTTCTCCTTCTCAGGTTTGGAATTAGGTAATTGTAGCAGGGACGACCTAATATCAACTGCCAGCGAGGATTGAGTAGTCCACTGAGAACACTTGTGCGATTTAAAGGTGCAACTCGGACTTTGCGTAAATTATTAACTGCCTCTTTCTTAGCACGGTCTCAACCAATATCGTCATTTAGCCGGAAGAGAATGAAATGGATGTCTTACTGAGGCCCGACTGTATTGGTTTCAGTCGTGTTGTCTAAACAAGCAAGTGTGTAGACAGATAAGATAAAATTGTATGTGTGGTGTCCTATGCAATTGTGGAGGATAAGTTCGGACCCGAGATTTAGTTGGCTTCACCTCATCTCCCCCAAGTAGTGATTAACGATTGTGGAGGATCTGTTGATCTCTTGTACCAGACAAACCTTTCTGCAGCTTCAAAGTCATTATGAAACCACCACTCTTACGCGTTCGGTTGAACGGGAATAGGTTAGGTGATCGGAGATGGTTTATTCATTCCATTCCCTTGACTTTCACAAACAACCTCGTGAATCTGTGCTAAACTGCGTCTAGTGCTTGTTTATCATTCACTAGATTTGGCAACCGTGCCTGGAAACAATAGTACTGGTGTGGCAGTACGCACGATTTGCATAGGGGCAATCAGGTGCCTTTGATTTGAGGGCTTTCTTCAGTTGTTACATCACTCGATTGGTATTCCGAGCTGTCAGCATACATTGGATTAAGGACTATTGTGATTCCAAGAACCCTCGCCTCCCCAATCTACGTCCCTATGTTGGAAATGATACTCTTTCTATCACTGTCCCTGTCTATTTTGCCCGTTCTTCTGTGTGAAAGGACAAGCGATCGGGCAACCTGAGCGTTACTCGCGATCGAATGTGGCTGAGCCTTTGCGTGAGAATTTTTCCATTCCTCACAATTTTTTCAGCCGCAATGAACTATGCTACACGCTACGAAGTTAATCAGATCCAAGCATTTCTCATTCTTTAGCCCAACAAGCTAGAGCGCGATTTACGACCTATCGGCTGACCAATCTGACGTCATTGTAGAGTTTTAGAATCAATGGCGCTGTTAATTCAATTCTGAACCGTTATCAATCAATGAAAAGTTCGGGTTGCTGCAACAACAGATTTACTCCACAAATATACCTTCATGTACCATCAATAATTAGTATTCACTGATGTGCGCATGTGGTTCGATTCCAAGCACGATTTCCAAGTCTATTTAATATCTCCTTACCATGCGAACCGACAAATTGGCTTCACGCACGACAGTTGCCTGAAACTAAATGGTCGAACAGTCAAAACGGCTCTAGTAAAGGCATCCAATGGGTCGGTTTATCCAAGATGACGCACGACATTCGTCGGGACACGAAAAATGAGAACAGTTCACCGTTTT